>MU834101.1:0-49505 GCA_029204225.1 Diphasiastrum complanatum | reverse complement strand
AACTTCTCATTAGAATTGGTGATCTCTTTATAGATCAAGTACAAGGACAACTTGTATACTAGTCCAGCAGATCTTCACATGTGTGGGGAGTGCCACATAATGTAGATCCACCAATAGGAGCAAGATATGCACATAGATCAAAATTGACTTATCCTACTAGCTAGAATCCAAATGCTAGTCTCCACAAAAATAGGAATCTTCCATATAAAATAGGATCTAAGAGAATATGTAGATCTTATCAAGTACATATAGATCCACACGTGTGAACAACATCTTGACATGTGGGAACATTTACTCATTCACATAGAAGTGCAAGCTAATTACAAGGAAATTGATCAAAATGACTTTTTCTTAGATTCTAGTCAAAAGTCAAGTTCATACTTGTGTAGGTTTATCTAAAATGAATCTAGCTATATACAAGCACATTTTCTACTTCCTTTCACACGTGAGAACAGGCTCCGCACGTGTGAGATATCAATATGAACCTAGATCTCAGGATTAACATATTACATCAACCAAGTTGGAAGTGACAATTTCAAACAGTTGGTATGTAAATTTCTATTCAGATTCATAGCAGTTAGATAGCCAATAATTCTTTGGATAGTGCATAAAGAGCACTAGAATGGCACCCTTTACTTTCTCTTTATAACTAAAGAGCACCCATGAGACAAATAGCCGCCCTTTATGCCAAAATTGTCTAAATGGTGGCAAATAACCACCCCTTATGTCACAAATGCTTAAATGGTGGCAAACGACTGCCCTTAATGCCATAATTGCTTAAAAGGTGGCAACCAGTCGCTGTTTATGCAAGATTGTTTAAAGGGCCGTCCTTTATGCCAAAATTGCCTAAAAACATTGGTCAGATGACCAACCATTATTTGGATAGTGCATAAGGACACTAAAATATCGATGCTCAAGTGCATGGGGGTGGGTTGGTTGTGACCCTATGGATTGGCGGATACGGTGCGTCGTCACTGGTATGGGGTGTGCAGAACCTTCAAGGCAGTCGTAGATCTTAGGGAGTTGTAACAAATAGCCTTCTTACCCTTGGGAAGATCCACCAAATTTATGTGTTTTTCATCAAAGCTTGATATTTATTTTCCATAGCTTTACACTAATGATTAGACTTTAAGACTTCATCAACATGAGTTTAAAAAAATGAGAATATATCTTCCATTTGTTGCTTCCCTTGTCAATATAGGTGCCTAGATGGCTCCATTCTTGCTTGAAGATCTTCATGGTGCTCTCATATTCAGTAATGATGGAAGATCTTGATTTTTGCCACTTGATTCCTCCATTGGATCTTCAATATCTTGCATCATAGATGGATTGGAGACACCATTTTGTAGCAAATTAATGTTGTCTTCATCACCACTATCTTCTTAGTGGATGTAATGTTGTGGAAGGAATGTTAGTTCTATAACTTTTGGTTTGTTGACTATAGCCAACAAAAATCTCTTTCATAGAAGTAAGATCATATGTCTTTCTTACATATATTGAGATATGAGCATAGTAAGGAGAACCAAAAATTTGAAGGCCTTTCACACTCTCCACCATTATCGCATCTCAATATAATCTTAGCATCTAGTTGGTTATCAACAAGTAACTTGAGATTTACAAAGGTTTCAAACACAAGATCTTTTGTAAAAAAAAAAAATAAAGCCATGCATATCTAGTATAGTCATCTATAAATGTTGGCATGCATCTTACCACATCCATTACTTATAGTGCTACAAGAATGAACATCCAAGCATATCAAACTTGGGCGGTGATGTAGATCTTGTTGAGGATCTTGAGAACGGAAGCTTGTGAACCTTAGTGAGAGCACATGCCTCACATATTTTGTCATACTTCTTTAAGAATCTCAGAAAACCAAGAACCAATCAGCCATTGTCTCTATGCTCTTGAAGTTGGAGTGACCCAACCTTTTGTGCCAAAGTTCCACCACAGAGATCTTCTCCTTTACTAGCATCACACATTCATAAGAATGTTTTTTTTTCTTCCAGAATTCCACAACTCAAGACTCTTGTTGACTAAAATCCTTCCGATACTAGATTTTATCGATCACTATTGTATTCATATACGTCTCAAGTTCTCGTTAGAGCAAGCCTGGGCAAGGCATTATGCCTATCACTTGAGTAGCCTCTTGGACCCATATAAGTTTCGAGTAGTAGAAAATAGCACAACCCCCCCCCCCCACATAGTTTACGCCAAGTAAAGCCCTTGAGGAAAGCACTTTACATGATGTAAAGTTCTCGACACAGGCTTAGGGAATTAAACTCATCGAAAAGGTTGAGAGATGAAATCAAATCACCTTAAATATTATTCTTTTTAATGTTGTTTTATGGTGTCGAATTCTCAAATTTTTCTTCATATTATTTTTCTCTCAAGCCTTTCTCTCTCAATTTTTTTCTAAAATTTTGTAGTTAGTTAATTGAGATAGATGAATTCTACTTACTTGAAAATTAAAGGTTTAAAAGCTTCTATCTTTGTTGAGCATAAAAATTCTAGCGTTAACACAATAGTGGTAAGCCCTTGTGATGATTTTCTAAAAGATGAGGTGTCACTCCAAAGTGAGTTTGAGCATTAAAAATCTTCTTTCTCTTTTTCTCTTCTAAATTGCAATCTTTGTTTTTTTATTTCTTAGCGATTTGAAACTTATGCGCATGGCAAAGCTACTCATGATATATTTGATCACCTTTTCATAATCAGAAAACATTTGTTTGGCAAAAAGAAGCCGATTCAATTATTATTAAAACTCAAAACTTATAAATTTTTGGAGAAAAGGCTGATTCCTTTCATATCTTCACTTTGAACATGAAATGTTTTTGGAGAAGAAGCATATCTATTATTAAACTCTCAACTTAGAAATTGCCAATACAATCACCCGTGGATATGTTAACCTTATTTATTAGTTAATTTCTTTTTACTCCTAGGGATTTTACATAGTAAAAGTGTTGATTGTTATATGTTGATATAATTTACTCCCACCTTAAAGAACCGTACCTAAATATGTGTTATTTTACACAAATATAGTTTTTTGTTACTTCCCAGGCCTAACATTTATCCAAGTGTGACTATATTATCCATTTTCATATCCGCAATGCACAATCACACAATCTAGAAGGCATATGGCTATTAGTCACTTCCACATTCTAGAAGACATATGACTATTAGTCACCCACGGCTCACGACCACTCCTAGTTTCTTCATTTCACAACAATATCCCCCCTCACCGTTAGATTTTGTCATAGATGAGATTTCACAATTGAAAAATGTACACGTGGTATTCCAGCTTAGAGGATCCGTCGCATGCCCTCCTCCGTGTTGCTACATGGAAATGGAAGCTTCACTTACATCAGCGAGAATGCTTCCACAAACACATCTCTGCTCATTCCAGAAGCTCTACTACCTTCCAAGTTTTTATTTTATTATTATTCTATCAACCCCCCAATTTCCAACCTATTGTCATCTTTTTTCCCATGCCCTACCTTCTCATCGGCATCGGCATCCCTTTACTACTGCAGCAACCACACCCATTCTACAACATCACCACTACATAAGCAATCAAGCTCAGCATCTATTGCACAACCTTCGCAGATCATATTTGTTTTACCTCTTTCATCACGCCTTTTGGTGAATAAAAGTTTCAGACTCTTCTCAAAACTTTTCCTACACTTTGAGTACAGGGATTGTTGTTTTTGCAAGATCTGTAATGGCTGTGGCTGTGGCTACCAGTGTAGTAGCAACCCTTAATACCAGATTGCATTTGGCAGCACCCTGCTCCTTTCCACACTCAGCTGCATTCTCCACATCAAATCCTCAGTTCCGCTTCCAATCGCTTGATTCGGCCTATTTTGTGTTGGGATCAAGTTTCAAGACCAATCCTTTGATCAAAAAGAGTCTCTCACTCCACAAAAAGCGCTCTGCGCAACAAGGGCCGGAGTGTAGAAGTCCCAGGGCTTCTGCTTTTCCATTAAGCTGGGAAGACACTAGTGGCCCTTCGCTGTATGCAATTTTGGGAATAGAGCAGACTGTGGAGATCCCAGAAATAAAGCGTGCCTACAGAAATATGGCCTCGCGTTACCACCCAGATGTCTGCCCTGCAGCAGATGTGGCCCTGTGTACAGAAAAGTTCTTGCAGTTGCAAAACGCTTATAAGATGCTGTCCGACCCTGAGCTGAGGGCACATTACGATCACCATATGACGACTTTTACAAGAATCGGCTTTAGAAGAAGTGGAAGCCTGAGGTCCGAAGTAGTCAGAGAGCATTGGATGCGTACATCTTGGAAGCCACAGTGGGAAGCTCAAGTAGGGAAATTGAGATGGAGACATGCAGCATCAGCTCAGGAGAGAAGCCACTCCAGTACATGGGGCGAAAGGACGCGTAGGCAAAATAGACTGAATTATGGTGCACTTTAAATTTCAGCACATAGTCCTTGTATCAATAGTAGAAGACCGCAGTACTCCACTAATTTTGTGGCTCTAATTATTCAGCATCCATGAGCTACAATTCTGGATACAATTGTACATTCTTTTGTAAAATATTCCAAAATTTACAACTACCGGATATTTTGGCAGCACGATCTTAACAATTGACTACGTTGCATTAGTGCACAATGTAACACTTGACTACTACGTTGCATCACTTGCACCAACCAAGTCCTCGGGGCAAGAATTTTTTCTTGTAAGCCATGCACCCCAAGAAAGACCTCCATTGATGATCATAATATGGAGATTTGAGGGGAGTTTTGAGAATGTTTTTGTTAAGATCCTCATCTCGCCCAGCCTTGTACACAATCGAGCTTGCAATAGCTTTTATTCCCATTTTTTACCTCTGTTGATGATGGTAACTATTGGAGATGGGACCTCAACATTCATGACTAGGCTTTTATACCACAATTGCCTTTCCAAAAGGGGCCACTATTTGGAAAACTCCTGAATTTTTTAAAATCTTTCAAAGACATTACCATTGATAGATGATTGTATGAAGATTTATGTGTCATTTTGGTTGACATTCAACATAGTGGATATCACTTTTTCTTCTCGATCGTGTCGATGGTTGAGCATTACAAGATTACAAAAAAACAAGAACGATGTGGTATTTGACCACAAAGGCCTTGCCATGTCATATTGTCGGTCATTCTATAGTAGTTTGATCAAGAGTCAATCAATTCTATGTGCTAGATTTGCTAGTTTTTTGGAGAGAAAGAGAGGATATATAAGTTCCATATCTTTGTGATTTTTTCTTGATATCATTTGTTGAGGATCAAGAGAGTGCTAAGTAAATTGGGACATGTTTAAAAATCTAGATCAATCAGCATGGCTACAAATGGAGGCTTCATGTTGGAGAGTAATGATAGGCTTACCTCAAGCAACTATTCGACTTGGAAGGCGAGAATGGAGTCTCTACTCGAGATGAGTGAGCTGATGGACATTGTTGTAGGTGTGTAGGAAAGACCTTTGGGGCACTTCAAGAACAATTGAGGTATGATTGGAGGGCGAAAGCCCTTCATGTTATCAAGAGGAATGTGATTAATGAACTTCTCAAGGAAATTGGTAAGTGCACTACATCTAGTGAAGCTTGGGAAACTTTGAAAAAGGTTTATTAATCCAAGTCTACATCAAGGGTGCTAACCCTTAGGAGGCAAATCTTTCAATGTCTTCAAAAGGAGGATGAAAGTGCTTATGATTTTGTTTTGAAAGTTAAAGTTTTGAATGATGAATTAGCATGTATTGGAGAAAGCATTAAGGATGTTGAGCTTGTGCAAGTAGTTCTTAATGACTTATTGGATGAACATGCTAAGTTGGTGCAAGTTTTTGCTATTCAAAAGACATTGCCACGCATGAGGACTTGGAAGAGGTCTTGGTGGCTGAAGAGTTTAGACTCCAAGCAAGAAGAGGGTCATCTTCTACATCTCAAGTTGGAGAGGAGGAAGCTATGTTCTCAAGAGGCAAGTTCAAGGGCAAGAGCATAAGCAAATGGTCTAAAGGGAAAGATCAAGGTGAGCCTTCTACTTTTGATGGACGGAAGAAAGGTAGATCAAACCTAAAATGTTTCTATTGTGGAGTCAAAGGACATTTTGCTAGTGATTGCTTCAAGAAGAAAAGAGATCGAGGTGAGAAGAAAAGCAATCTAACTCTAAATGAGGATGGTGTTGATGAAAAAAATTCAAATGATCATTTGTTATGTCTTTTGCTTGTTGGACAATCATGGAGATATTGATCCTTGGTGGATCGATAGTGGAGCTAGCTCACATATGACATTCATAAGAAGTATTACGAAACCACTCAAATCTCAGCGCCCTTGAAAGGGCCAGCACAACATGTGGTATTAGAGCCGACTAGCCAGTCAGCTACTCTAGTCTCACATGAATGGCCACTTTTTGAAACTCGCTAGGACAATTGTTGTGAAAGGTGTTGCCCACAATGTAAGCATAGGTGCATCGGGCCGTCGGCAGAATGGAGGACTTGATGCGACAAGGTTTCGCCCTTGAGATGTAAGCACGAACATTTCTCGCAGTTCTGGGCCTAGTGTCATCTCCACGTAGAGACATAGACAATAAGATTAACTCCAACACCCCCCTTTAAGCTTACTGCTATAAATCTGAATAGAAATTTACATACCAACTGTTGAAATTGTCACTTCCAACTTGGTTGATGTAATATGTTAATCTTGACATCTAGTTTTATATTGCCTATTCTCACGTGTGAAAGGAAGTGAAAAATGTACTTGTATATAGCTAGATTCATTTTAGATAAACCTACACAAGTATGAACTTGACTTTTGACTAGAATCTAAGAAAAAATCATTTTGGTCAATTTCCTTGTAATTAGCGTGCACTTCTATGTGAATGAGTAAAGGTTCCCACATGTCAAGATGTTGTTCACACGTGTGGATCTGTATGTACTTGATAAGATGTACATATTCTCTTAGATCCTATTTTATATGGAAGATTCCTATTTTTGTGGAGACAAGCATTTGGATTCTAGCTAGTCACAATAAGTCAACTTTGATCTATGTGCATATCTTGCTCCTATTGGTGGATCTACATTATGTGGCACTCCCCACACATTGGAAGACCTGCTGGACTAGTATACAAGTCGTCCTTGTACTTGATCTATAAAGAGATCACCAATTCTAATGAGAAGTTGATGAGATATTTCCATTCTATGCAATTTGCATGAGATTGCCACATTAGAATTGTGATTTTATGATTGGAATGCTATCATATGTTTTGCACTTTGCTCTCTGGCCACAGTCCGTATAGTGACTGTTTTTCACATGTGTGACGCTGCCCTTGATAGATTTTTGCTATTACATCCATTGATCTTGCTAAATAGTTAGTGATTTGCTTCTAGATCAAGATCTAGTCAATAGAACTTGATGAATCCTTTGATTTGGCAATCAATATCTCTTGTAGATTGATTACTACAGTCAATCATTATCCTAAATTCAGAAAATGCACATGGTATCAGAGCTTGGTACAAGAGGAATGTTTTGATCCATTAAACATTTGAAAATCATTGTCAAATTGTTGTTTTTGATCTAATCTTGTGTGGGCAAGCTCTAAGAGAGTAGTAGCTTCAATTTTTTTGGTCCAAATCGATTTGTGGGCTACAGGTGTACTGTCCACACATATGAGGTTGTACAACATTTGTCAAAACAAGTTCCTTGATTGTTTCTGGAACAAAATCTTGCATACTAGTCCAAATTTCATGCTTTTTGGTGCATTGTCTAGATCTAGGTTCAATCTATCAAATTCTAACGATCAAATGGAGGTTTGAATCATTAAAGCATTAGAATTTTTTTAGAATATATCTTAACCAACTGCATCCACAATTTGTGGATGACTGTCGTCTGCTGTTCCACAAGGTGTACCAGACTCCTCTCTCCTGCAGCGAAATCCCAACCAGATTTGCCAAATGCTATGCCTTTGAGCGAGCAAAGGCTACCAAATTGGACCCTACCTATCACAAGATAACATGGGCGAGATTTGGTGAGAATGTGATTGCAATGTGCAGCAGCAAGAAGGATGGCCTATAGAAAAAACTAGAAAGTTGGAGCAGGACTAACGGGCCCCAGGGCCCCCTCAGAGTGGGGCAGCCAGGAGTTGGAGGCAAGAGAGAGCACTCTAGCAAGTTTGGAGGTGAGGACAATGTGTCCCACATTGCTCTATCCCCTCTAGGATATATGCCTGAGTTGGAGGCGATGAATTAGAAAGTCGCAGAAAGATCATGGTGGATGCTTGCAAGGCTATTAGAATTGAAGGACAGCATTCAGAAGACGAAGAAAAAACTGCTGGTCAAGCAAGGTGAAAGCACAATCGTCCAAGTAATCAAGGACGAGATTCATGAGATGGAGAAGTACCTCGTTGAGCTGCGGACACGAACTCCTCCCAATGAAGAGGAGATAAAAGAAGTGGATGATGAGCTTATTTTGACCAGGCGCATGCTAAAAAGTTGAAGTGCAAATGGATGCCTAGTCCCTTGGAAGGGAGGTTGCAGAGGAGGAGGTAAATTTTTTGGTAGTCTTCCTTTTTCTGTTTGGTATTTTTTGTTCTTTTGAAGCTTGTGAATGCATTGTGGTCATTATAATGAAACCTTTGGAACTTTTAATAATTTTCATGTTATTTTTTTGGTACTTTTCTGGTTTTTTTGGTACATTTGGATTCACTTTTTAATACTGTTTGGCATGTTTGGTACTTTTAAGATCTTGTTTGATACTTTTGGTACTTTTGGTTTAATTTTGAGTATTGTTTGACACTTTTATGCTTTGTTTGGTAGTTTATTTAAAATGCTTGATAGTTTTGAAGCTATTGTAGTATATTTTGGCGATTGTTTGGTACTATTGTTTATTGTTTTGTGCTATTTTGTAATAATTCAGATTTTCATTGTAGAGGGGATACGAAAAGCTGGAGTCAGATTGGAAGGTTGCTCAAGGGCACACTGATTTTGTGAACCTCATGCAAGAGAGGATTAGCTAGGGGCACAGATTCACTTTTTTCCCGAGACCCCACGTGGTGGGTGTGGCAGACTTGGGTTTTGCGTTGCATGCGGCGAGTCTTTGGACTCCACCTTTCTTCACGGATCATTCATGTTTGCTTGTAGGCAATATTACCATCCGTTATGTTTTGCTGTGACCATAAGCACCATAGACTTCTGTGTGAAACCAGGGTGCAGCGAGAAGATCCTCGAGGAGGCTAGGGCTTGGGCTCACAAGGAGCTTGGAAAGAGTAGGGTCCTGGTGGGGAGAGGCATTCCAGGACACTCTGCTAACCGAGGGGAATACCGAGACTAATGAAAAAACCTTTCGTGTTGATTGCTTTGGTACTCTCGGAGTATCCCAATAACGATACTTCAAGGAAATTCCTTACATTAGCAAAGATAAACTGGGTTTTCTAGTATTTCTGAAAAACCCGCAGGAGGTATGGACATTATGGCCAGAGTTTGATGCATCAAATACCATACTTGTAGACGATAAACGCTACAAGTCATTAAAGAACAACTGCTTGGCCATAAAATCTTTCGACCCTTTAGTAGAGTACAATGTTGAAACGGCCCCTTTGGTATATGAAAAAAACTTTGTACCCGTGGCTCATGGGCTGGGTCCATGCACGAATTCCTATCATCTTTACTAGAAGAAACCATTTGTTTGACTATGAGGACGATATGTCCCCTCTAGTTGTGAACTGCTTTGTTGAGGTCGAAGGGTACTCATACCGCTTCGACCCCCCTACATATTAGATTTGAACAGTCTAGCTTGGGCTGCAACTAATTTCTGTACATGTTACATATACCAAAAATCAATATACGATATACTACATAGATTTGAATGGTTATTTCATTCTTGAGCAACTTTGAGTTTCATTTGCAGCTTCCTGATTTATTGGGATGAAGATTGAAAGCCCGAGGCATTTTTCAACATGTAAATCCTATTTTGGTGCTTGTAAATGTTCACAACCAGATTTCAGCATGATTTCTGAGTCACAGATAGGGTAGGAGAAGTTGATGTCAGGGTTTGTGCTCCTTGCAACATTACTAGTATGTGTTCACATTCATATTTCAGCATGATCTACGAATGATAGTATGGGTGGAGTTTATTAAAGTTATAGTTTGTGCTCCTTGGATGGTTTTTAGTTTTTGCTTAAGAGTGTATTAAAGGTGTTAAAGATGGATATAGTGTTAAAGATCCACATGAAGTAGTTGTTTTTGAGACTTAAGTGCAATTTCAGACAGTTACAAATGTACCAAAATTGGTACTTTGATAGTACCAAATTTGGTACTCAAGTACCGGTTAAAAAATCTATAATTTATGAACAGGTGCTTTGGAGTTTTAAAAATTCAATACATGTTTTTCAAATGGAAAAGGCAATTTCAGTCAATAGCAAATGCACTATAATTGAGACTCCGATAGTACCAAGAAACGTAGCCTGAACTTGTAAATAAAAAATCAGAATATAGATAAGTGATCCAAAGTACCAAATTGTACTCATCAGTTTCAAACGAGTATTATGAAAGTACCAAATAAATACTTGCATCCCTATCTCAAGCGTCAAGCAAGTCCTCTTGATCGCTGTCATCTTCGTACGACATGTTGTTGTATATGTTCTCATATACATTGGTGGATAATCGGAATATGTTATGATATCTAGGGATAGGCTCCATGGAAACCAGATTGCTCTCACCAGGTGTGATTAGATCATTACCGGTTGTGTTTGGTCTATAAGGTTGTATGTATTGATCATGACTTCGACTGGGCCATAGTATAGGCCTTCAACTATTCTCCCTCCTCTAACAATTCTGTTGTGCCATGCATCCTTCTGTGTTGTCGCTACCTAGTACATCGTCTTGGTGCATTTAAGAAGGTAGAAATCCTCTCTCCTCTCTGCTGCTTTGACCGCAAAATTGTCCCCAGTGGACAGCAAGTCACACAAACTATTAGAGTTCCCCTCATACATGGGCAGGTTGGTGTCATTATGCATTGGCATGGATACATAAGCACCGTCATTATCTCTAGCATCATCGTCTTCATCGTTGCTACCTGCCTCTAACTGTGGCAATGGCTGGATAAACAAATATTTTCACTCTTCCACGTGCTCGCAGAAACATGACAATGTGCGACATCGTAGTGAGCATGGATACTATCTTGGGAATATTCGTCAACACAATGGAATGAGTGTGAGCTTGTGATGCGCTGACAATCCCATTGCACATCATGTTGAACCTCATCCTTGCTGACCAGCCAGAAAACCCTTCTTGTACTACAGTTAGTACCTTCACCTTTTGGCCTAAATGTTTCTTTCAGATATGCGACCACATCTACTGCACATTTCAAGGGCCAGCTGTTTGGTTTAAACTCCTCGTGAGTAAGAGTTCTCTTGATGACCACGCGACCAAAACCATTTTAGATGGCCGAGTATTGGAGTTGGACACAAGCAATACGCAACTGCGACCCGAAATTGTCCACAGCTCCAGCAAGACCTGCTAATAGCCCAATAGCACAAGCAGCCAGAGAAGTTCGAGGTGCTAAAACTAAAAAAGCATGAAGAAGGTCTCCAAGTGTACATCAAAGGTCCAAGAGATTCAACAGCAGACAACACAACGTCTCGCCCCACTCTAGGCACAACTTTCAGTGCTCAAAACATAAAACACACATTTGGGAGCGGAGGTAATAGTGCTACAAGCAGAGAAAATAGCCTGGTTAGCTCAACTGACACTTGCCAACAAACTTCTCAGCCAAGCCGAGATGGATCTACTCATGTAGTAGGTGAAGGTTTACCGTGAAACCTTCGACAAATACCAAGCTGAATTCAACAATTATAGACGGAGTGCAATGCAAGATAAGACCTTGTTCTGCCAATCAGGTTGCGGTTGTAATGCCGCAATGATCTGAGCCCTGGTGGAGTATTGGCTTTGATCGATCTCCTTTTTGCCTCCCCTCATGTTGGGAGGATATTTCCTTTCGAATTTCTTCGATTCTTTGGTATCAGCCATCTTGCCCCTTGGCCTGGTAGGAGAAGTCACCCTACGTTGTTGTGGTGTCCTTGACAGGTAATCGTCTAGGGCCTTAGTGTCCGTATCCTTTTCTTTTGCAAGTTCACTTGTAGACAGCTCAGCTGCGCCCGTGTCTTGTCTGGGTGAGAATCTTCTTGTTTCTGGTGGATCTGCCAGGAAGTCATCATCACCCCCGATTTCAGTGTTAATTTTTGGAAGGTCAGGGATGGAGTGATCTGGAGAGAGAGGTACAGGGATGATAGGTTTAGAAGGTGGTGGGTTTAACAAATTGTACGCCGCGTCGGGGGAGCAAAGCTGTTGGAGGAACTCATCCCGTCGGGCTTTGTACGTGTTAGCTGGACCTTTTGATGGGCCCATTAATCTGCTAGGAGGTGGTGGAGAGAGGGAAGATGAAACAATAGGGTAAGTGGGAATATATGTTTTAAAAAAATTAAAAGTGGAATAAGATGAGGGGTTAAAAGTGGGAGGGGAAAGGGAAAAAGCTCTGGAAGCAGCTTTGGCTCTCTGGCTACCTGATCTCGAGCTACCATCTGATGGTCGGGTTTCCCCGTCCTTATTTCTTGCTCCGCCATCTCCATCATCGTCCGGTGGTTTCTTTGTAAGAGTGTCTGCTTGGGCCTTGCACGTCGTGTCCCACAATTGGTTCACCTTGTCCAAGACCTGCTGTAGGTCTTGGACAAGGTGATCTTCTAGTTGCTTCTGGGACTCCAGGATGATCTTTTCCTACTTGGCCACAATATTTTCGAAATTTCTTTTCTCGGCTTCCCATTTCTGGATCAGCCACACATACTTCTCCATCCGGATGGCTGAGGCCTGTGGGGCCTGGAATTGTATGTCCTTGGGCTTAATTAGAGGGACACCAACTGTTTGACGATCTGTCTCGTACTTGGTCGATCTGGACCATCTGGTGCTTCAGTTGTTGCTGGACCTCTTCCAAGGTGATCTTTTGCCCAGCCATCATGGATCTGATTTATTCTGTCTCCTTTTCTCTTTCTTTGGCCAGCTTCTGTTGTTGCGCAATTTCTCAATCCTGGTACTGGACCTTATTCCTGATCACTTGGTGCTGGCTTACCAACCAATGCATGTGGTAGCTTGCTTCGGATAGGCCAATCATTGAGCGCTTAGCTACTTTGGAGAGCTTCTCAGGGTTAGTGATGGTTGGGTACTGATCAGGGGGGTGAGATGGTGAAGCTAATCCAAAAAATAGACGTTGTGGAGGGAATGAAAATGGAGGTGAAGGGAGTGGAGAAATAATATTAGTAGCAACAATGGTTCTTGTTGTGGTGGTGGTGGTGGTTGTGGTGGTTAGTGGAGGGGTCATACTTCCTCCTGACTGATCTGTTTTTTCCGGTTCATCATCACCGATCTCCATCAGGTCCGCAACATCAAAATAGAAGTGTCCAAGGTATGGACTTGTTGGGCCTATGGTTGTTGATCTTGTGGCTGTTGGGCCGCTTCTGTGTCCTGGGGAATGGAACTCTGCACTCCTACCCCCCCCCCCCTCCCCCCAAATAAAGTGCATGTGGTGATGTTGGCGGCGTTGGCGTGGTAATTAACATGGGTGGAGTGGTGACTCTGTCTGGTGGGCCAGTGATGTGGTTGTGTCTAGTGCTGCTGTAGAAGTAGCTGCTCCATCACCCCCGTCGATGGTGTGTGAGGGTGATGAGTGTTGTTGAGAGGCTGTTTGGGAGGATGAGTTCCCATCATCTGAATTTGAGTCTTCTGATGTTGTGCCGTCGGTTGATTTCCTTCTGTCCTGAAGCTTTCAGCGTATGCGTTGTTGCCTTGTGTCTGGCAACTGGGCCTTAGAGATATCGGCTTGTCGAGCTGCCAATTATGCTGCTGCCTATGGATCTGGTTGAGAACTTTGTGATTTGGGTACCAGTGAAAGAATACTGGTATTCACCCTTTTGGGTGGAAGCCCGGATGGTGACGTAGTCCGTGAGCGTGAACACTTGGACTGTTTTGACCCTCCTATGGAAATGCCCCATGCTTTGTTTGAATCTTTCAGGTGTTGTTGAAGTCTGGGCCCATTTTGTACTTGCTGGAGTGTGATATCAGTCATGAGATACCCCAGTACGGTTATTGACTGCTTGTTCTTAACACACTCATGAAGGCAGTTCGAAGCAAACTGTGCCCAATCATAGAGGTTTCGGGCATGCAGTCATGAATCTGCCATCATGTGGAAGAGGGACATGGGTACCCGCAGCACCTTTGTTCGTGGTCGTTGTGTGCATCTGGTCAAGTATGCACATGCCGCTTGCAGTTGCTGATCATTGATGGCCTCAACGTGGTACCCATCTTTATTCTTCCATTTGTCCACTGAGAGATCTATGTATTTGAGATAGGCTATCTGCTTAATCTTCTGGAGCGTCCTGGTGACAACATTTGGTCCTCGAGGGAACCCAAAGGGTTTCAAGTCGGTAGCCACAAAAGATATGTTATAAACATAGTTCTTGACAGGGGGAACTATGAGTTGGCACGATCTTGTCGTAGCATTATAATTTGCGTATGCCATGTGTATCAGGTACGGACTTTGATACCCCGTCAGGATAGGGATTTGGAACTTAATTGCCTTGAAAAATGATTCTGTCTGCTGGTACCAGGTCTGCATATGTGTAATGACCAATTTGCACAGCTGGATGTTGAGCTTATTAGCATCGGGGTCGTCGGAATTGGAACTGGGGTTGGAAGACATGGTGAAAAAATGAACGAAACAGTGGCCTAGAAAAAGTGTGTAGGTTGAGATTTGGGACAGGGTTAAGGGTGCGTCAGTTGAGATTTGAGACAAGGTTAAGGATGCGTCGGTTGAGATTTGACGGAGGCCTCGGTTGAGATTTGATGGAGGATTCAGTTGAGATTTGATGGAGGCTTTGGTCGAGGTGGGACGGAGGCTTCGGTCGAGGTGGGACGGAGGCTTCGGTCGAGATGGGATAGAGGCTTCGGTCTAGATGGGATGTAGGCTTCGGTCGAGAATTGAACTGAATGGCTTCGGTCGAGATGTGACGGAGGGCTTCGGTTGAGATGTGATGGAATGGCTCGGGTGAGAAGGCAGGGGAAAGCCGTGGGTGACTAATAGTCATGTCTTCTAGAATGTGGAAGTGACTAATAGCCATATGCCTTCTAGATTGTGGATTGTGCATTGCGGATAAGAAAATGGATAATATAGTCGGCATTGGATAAATGTTAGCCCTGGGGATTGACAAAAAAACTATATTTGTGTAAAATAACATCTATTTAGGTAGGGTTCTTTAAGGTGGAAGCAAATTATATCAACAAATAACAATCAACACTTTAGCTATGTAAAATTTGAGAATTTGACACCATAAAACAACATTAAAAAGAATAATATCCTAGGTGATTTGATTTCATCTCTCAACCTTTTCTATGAGTTAAATTTCCTAAGCCTGTGTCGGGAACTTTACATCATGTAAAGTGCTTTCCTCAAGGGCTTTACTTGGCATAAACTATGTGGGGGGGGGGGGGGGGGGGGGAGGGGGGGTGGGGGGGGGGGGGGGTGGTTGTGCTATTTTCTCCTACTCGAATTCATATGGGTCCAAGAGGCTACTCAAGCCATTATAGGCATAATGCCTTGCTCAAGCTTGCTCTACCAAGAACTTGAGATGTATATGAATACAATAGTGATCGATAAAATCTAGTATCTGAAGGATTTTAGTCAACAAGAGTCTTAAGTTGTAGGATTCTGGAAAAAACAATCTAATGAATGTGTGATGCTAGTAAAGGAGAAGATCTTTATGGTGGAACTTTGGCACAAAGGCTGGGTCACTCCAACTTCAAGAGCATAGAGACAATGACTAAGAAGGAGGTGGTTCTTGGTTTTCCAAGATTCTTAAAGAAGTTTGACAAAATATGTGAGGCATGTGCTCTCACTAAGGTTCACAAGCTTTTGTTCTCAAGATCCTCAACAAGAGCTACATCATCACTCAAGTTTGATACACTTGGATGTTCATTCTCGTAGCACTATAAGTAATGGATGTGCTAAGATGCATTCAACATTAATAGATGACTATAATAGATATACATGGCTTTTACTATTTCCTACAAAAGATCTTGTGTTTGAAACCTTTGTAAAGTTCAATTTACTTGTTGAAAACCAACTAGATGCTAAGATTATATTGAGATGCGATAATGGGGGAGAGTGTGAAAGGGCTTCAAAATTTTTGTTCTCCTTGCTATGCTCATTCCCACAAGATGTAAGAAAGAAATATGATCTTACTTATATGAAATAAATTTTTGTTGGCTATTGTTAACAAACAAAAAGTTATAGAATTAACATTTTGTTAGCCGATTTTTTAACACATAAAATCGAGCTAATTTTCAAAGTTTTATGAAATATCTTGTATGGTTTCTAATATAAGTGAATTAAATCAGTTTGTGACCGGCGTAGATTTGGCTAGTATAGCTCATGCCGAAGGGGTCTCAGTTCGCCCAAAAAGAACTATAGAGAAATTAGCCTTAGAATTGGCTATAAAGTTTTTTTGTTTCAGCTGATTACGCCAGATTTCGTCTATGTAACCTTGAATTTTATTAATGTATCGAGATATCTAAGATTTTGCAGGACATCATTCTCCATGAGACCCAAAAAGAAATCTAAGACCGAAGAGTCTGAAAAAAATCGGCATCAACTCAATAGCAATAATACCTATGCAAATCACCGACAAAATTGAATAGGGGAAGAACCAACAATCCAGAAAAAGACACAAACCTCACTCAAAATGAATCGATGACATTTACATGATCTAGCCGAAGGTTACATCCTCGAAGATCGAGAAGACCAGGTATGCAAACTCCATAAAGCTTTGTACGGTCTAAAACAATCATCTAGAGCATGGTTCCATCGAATCAACACATTGTTGATCGATACCAAGATCGGTAGACTGTAATGTATATTTCAAAGTTGTTAATCAATTCTTTGTCATCATCACTCTATGTGGATGATACGTTGTTGTAATAGCCCAAGCAAGTCCTCAGGCTTATAAAAGTTCGAGTAGGAGAAAATAACAAAACGCTCCTCAATGTTTACGTCAAGTAAAGCCCTACACTAAGTTTCCGCCTAAGGAATTCAATACAAAAGGCTAAGACATGAAATCGAAAAAATTGGCTGAAAATGTTAATGTATATCTGTAATGTCCTAAATTCTTCAACAAAACTTTCCAAAACTTTCTTCTCGTGTATAAAGATCGACTCAATACGACATGTCAAAACTCCGAGGTTCAAAATACTCTCTTGCTATTTAAAGAAACACTTGTGAAGCTTATAATCCTCAAGTATCTTTCGAAGGGTGACCTTCCCCAACTTCAAAAACTTTTTTCTTAAACATGCACCTACGGGCGGAAGATCATGCAAATTTTTGTTACATGCACCTTCCGAGATGTAGAAGGTCCATTTAAAACAAAAATTTAAAAAGGAGACGCATAAATTACATTATGTGAGACTCAGCTCCTTAGAAAAGCCAAAAATAATTTTACATAGAAAGAAGGTGGTTGCTTTAGCCTGAACATTACCATTATTATCCCTGTCCCTATCCACATTCCACCTCCCACGTTCTAGAAGGCATGACTAAGGAGTCACCTCATGGTCGCTCGGCCATTTGCTAGGCCTAAATAATCATGACACCAAATGATTCAAAGCCACACACCGTTGGATCTCACCATAAATGTTCAGATTGTGCCACGTAATTCAAATCTATCTTTAACCTGTACACGTGGCAAAAGGCAAGTGATCTAGATTAGAATTGATCGTCCCCCCAGATTTCGTCCCGTGCAAGTTACGCTCCCTGTCGACGCTACATCGAAATAGAAGAAGCTTCACTAAAAGAACAGATCATGGATGCTTCCAAATTCCAATTGCCTATTCCTGTCTGGACTCTGCTCCTTCCAGAAACCTTTTTTCACCAATTTTCTTCTCATTAGATTTCTTCTAGCCTAACACATCTTATTTTCCAATCTACTTTTATCTACCTATATATTCTAGATCTCATAATTCCAATCTCTTACCTTCTCATCATCATCTAAGATCATTCCATTCTCTTGAAATCTACCACTACAGATCATGCCATAGCAGCATCAACCACACCAGTTATAAAAGATCAAGCACACCAGCTATTACACAACCATGATCCATAGCTTTGTTGCCAGCTGATATTTGTTTTACCTCTTTTCATGAAGCTTTTTGGTGAATACAAAGTTCAGATTCTTCTTAGACCTCTTCCTAGATTTTGAGTACAGACGTTGTTTTGCAAGACCTGTAATGGCTCCGATTAATAGTGTGGTAAGCCTTGATACCAAATCGCATGTGGCAGCACCCCGCTCCTCTTCACACTCAGCTGCCTTATCGGCATCAAATCCTCAGTTCAGCTTCCGACCGCTTGATTCAGCCCATTTTGGGTTGGGTTCAAGTTTCAAGACCAATTCTTTAATTAGAAAGAGCCTCTCACTCCACCAGAGGAACTCTGCGAAACAAAGGGTTGACTGTAGGTGTCCCAGGGCCTCCGCTTATCCATTAAACTGGGAAAACATTAGCGGCTCTTCGCTGTACGCAATTCTGGGAGTGGAACAGAGTGTGGATATCCCAGAAATAAAGCGTGCCTACAGAAAGATGGCTTCGCGTTATCACCCAGATGTGTGCCCTGCAGTTGATGTATCCGAGTGTACAGAGAAGTTCCTGCACCTGCAAAACGCCTATAAGGTGTTGTCCGACCCTGAGCTGAGGGCACATTACGATCGCCATATGACAAATTTCTTCGACACGGGAATCGAATTTAGCAGAAGTGGAAGGCTGAGGTCTGAAGTGGTCAAAGAGCATTGGATGCGTGCATCTTGGAAGCCGCAATGGGAAGCTCAAGTCGGGAACTTGAGATGGAGACATGCAGCATCAGCTCAAGAGGGAAGCCACTGCAGTACATGGGGCGCAAGGATGCGTAAGCAAAATAGACTGATTAATGTTGCACTGTAGATTTCAGTACATAGTCGTGTATCAATTGTAGAAGATCGCAATACTGCAGAAATCTCTGTTCCGTATCCTAAGCTACAATTCTGGATAGAATTGCACACTCTTTTATGACATCCAAAACGTATTACGACGAGATGCTTGGCAGTACAATCTTGCAGTTGACTAGCATTGCAACAATGCAACGGCATCACTTGCACCAGCCGAGTCATTTGGGCAATGATTACTTGCTTGTAAGCCATGCACACCCTGGAAAGACCAAGACCACTCTACCGATCAATACATGGAGATTAGAGGGGAGTATTGAGAACATTCCTATCACGATCCTAATCGTGAGCACCTCTGTACACGATTGAGCTTGCAAAAGATTTTTATTCTCAATCCTCACTACGAAAAACAATCCAATTGGGTGGGTTTTCACGTCCTTTGTTGAAGATAGTAATGTTGAGCATTTGTGGAACTCAAATCAGGTTACGTAGCAGCAAAGTTCAGTAATGACCACAGTAATGAGAATTGTGACAAAACAATTAGGGTTACAGCTACAAGTAGGGACAATGGGAAAAGTAAACTTTCTTCAAGACGTTATGCAGTCCTTTCAGGACATGGAATGGTGTAGAGAAGTAGGACACGTGAAGAGAGTTGAATAATGCTTTTTCATTTGTCTCTATTTGTATGAGTATGTTTGCTTATGTGTTGATTATGTTGCCATCTTCTTGTGTAATTCAAATTTCCTAGACTACTAGAATTGCATTTTCAGATCTTCAGAGGTAATTTCTTGGGATGCAATTCAAACTTATAACTATCACATTAGTAATAATTGGAAGCTAGAGTTGAGAGGGGAGAAATAGCGTTTCTCAGGGTCAAAGTCATGTCTAGCTAACTTTGGTCCACCCAACACTTTTTTGTTTTCTTGCAATGCCACTCGTGGTGTTGATAGACGATTTTTTTGACATATGGCTGAGGGTCAGTATAAGGATGTGGATGATTTTATCTCGTCATGCATGGTTCCTTCCATTGTTTCCATTCTAGACTGTCTTCTTGCTTGTTCCTCTGTTGTCCAAACCCTATAGTTTATCTTCTAACTCCTGATTCGATCTCGCTCCACCCTTCATCATATCTTGCTTGTGTCCAAGATTGATCGATGCCACTCTTCCCATTAGCGCATGCTCATCCTTGGGGAGCAGGCTCCTCCTTCGCTCCTCCCCATTTCCATCTCTTCCAGCTTGCACCCTTCTAGCACCATTATAAGTGGATCATAAGAGGCTAGTAAACTCCCTATTATGGTGAATACCAAGTGGGTTCTTTCGACTAGAGCTCCCGTTTCTTTCAGTTGCCTAGTCAGGCTCTTCATTTTCTCCAAGTGTGTGCTCAAAGAGTTTCCCTCCATCATCTTGGCATTTGCTAATCTCATTCTCAACAACAAGATGTTGTTCACACTTTTCCCTTCATATATCGCAACGAGGGTATCCCACGCCTCTTTTGCAGTGGTCGCATCCTACACCTACATTGTAGGGATCTCACCAAGCATGAGGCATAGAGTCACCAATGCTTTCCACTCTCTTCCTTCAAAGATTTTTATAGTTCCATCATCCATGTGAACGCCTTCACCATCAGCCCGAGGTGCCTTGTTTGATCCATTGATGATCCCCCAGAGACACTTCTCTATTAAGATCATTTTCATCTTCCATCGCCATAGTGCATATCTAGCAATGCTCTCCAATTTTTCTATGGATCGAATCTCTGTCGATTAAGCCTCGCTGGCATGCAAATTATTAAGACTACCACTAGTAAGGAGAGGCATAAGGATGCTTGTTATGTCCATGTCCATGTACAAGGATTTGGAATAATCCTTGACATAGTTATTTTGTCCCTCTATTGTTGAGAGCATTGATTATGCTTTGAAATTGCATTGAGACCAAATTTGTAAATAATAACCTTGTGAGGACCCGTACACTCCTATAGTGTGAAATGTGGAGCAACACATAGTATGTGATAGCTAATATGCATACAGAGAGACTATCAATTGGACCTTGAGTGAGACCAGTCAATATGGGGTTTGCATGGCTTTATACACAGACTTCTGTAAGCTTTATATATAGGTGGAAACTAGCTCTCCTACTATTGGGAATTCTCTGAATTCTCTCTCTCTCTCTCTCTCTCTCTCTCTCTCTCTCTCTCTCTCTCTCTCTCTCTCTCTCTCTCTCTCTCTCTCTCTCTCTCTCTCTCTCTCTCTCTCTCTGTCTCTCTCTCTCTCTCTCTCTCTCTCTCTCTCTCTCTCTCTCTCTCTCTCTCTCTCTCTCTCTCTCTCTCTCTCTCTCTCTCTCTCTCTCTCTCTCTCTCTCTCATGTACTCACATATTAATATGGCTTGGGGGTGAAGCTTAGTTGATTGATCTGAGCTTCTACTTGGTTGAGTGGTTTGGCTCGGCTGTGTCCTTTCGAGTGTTCTTGCAGGCTTGATCTTTGAGGGGGCCTGACAAATTGCGAGTAGATATTTGTGAGTTATGCGAGTTTTATTTCCTTGAATTTTTAGATAGCTATTATCAAACAATAACAAAGGATATGAATACAATACTAGGAAAACAATGTAGAAGTACCCACAATCAGATGTAACCGTGCTTGCTGGAGAATTTTCTTGAATATGTCAATTAGACATATAATCTCAGAATAGCTACCATTTCAAAAATAGAAGTCCACATTGAACAAAAAAAGCAAAAAGTAACAATTGATCTTGGATCAGCTAGTTCTGCCTATACCTAAGACAAACCCTTTGAGGGCAAAGCAAATACATGAAAAAGATCTTGCAAGCTAATGACGGGCTGGTGTATGAACATATTTTCATTCACATCCAGCCCCTTGACATGCAAGTACACAAAATACATATGCTTGCAAGGTATGTACTTTTTCATGGACATGTTTCTGGAGAAATCTTTGCATGTGCATGATGGCTCATTAGCAATTGTGACATGATAGATTGCTCCTGTTTGACAACTATCAAAACTTTCAATGATATATAACTCCTTTGATTATCTCTTGTCAGAAATGGTGAACTCCTGCAACTTTGTCGCAGCACGAACAAGAAACGAAAGTCACGGCAGTCAACATCCCTTGACTCAAAGCACAAATGATTCGCGAATTATTCGTGGATCGTAAACACACCTCCAAGACCGCAAACCGCAAAGGTATGCAAAACGAAAACTAAGAAACAAACAAAAAAGAATCTTTCGCGCTGCCAGCTGGCAACTCAACGGGCTTCACGCCCAGTTCAAACGAATAGCAACGACGGAGACTAAGTAACTAGTTGATTAGCGTTAACTAGTCTTGTGATTCTATGTCTAGCTATTCTGTAAGACTCCACACAGTGGAGGTATAAACGATCCTCTCTGGATCACAAAAATTATTAGAAAACAGAGATCTGTAAGTGACAGAGAGAGACGTAGCGAGTAGAGCAGGAAAGTAAAAATACTAGAACTGTGCATGAAAGTCTGCCAACGAGCAAAACACGGTGAAAGAGCAGAGTGTCAATCCGCCGACGAGCGAGACATTGACGATCTCGCTCTAAAACTAAATTGATAAAGCAATCGTTCGATTTTCGTGTATCTCCTTGTCTTGTGTTGTGTGTCTTGATTGATAGAATAGAATATGTTCTGTGATGTGTGGTCGCGTAAACACTCTCGCTTTCACAACATGGTACAGGTTATCACTATTGATATTCTAGCAGTGATTCTTCCAAACAACACAATATGGCTACAACAATCTAGACCAGAGTAGCAATCAGTCTTGATGGCACAAATTACAAAATCTGGAAATTCAAAATCAAAACGCTTCTGAAGGGCGAAGGCATCTGATCAGTGACCGAGCTCTTAGAGGTGCAACCTCCAGAGGGAGACCCGAGGAGAGCTGAATGGATCAGAAAGGATGAGCGCGCAATGGCGATCATCGTTTCGTCCATAAATGAAGATCTACTCATGCAGATTGAAGACTGCGAAAGCAGCCATGCAGCGTGGGAAAGATTAAAGCAGAAGTATGAAGTGAGGACTACAACTTCAGTCATGCACCTTCACAATCAACTGCAATCCATACGATGGAATGGCAACCAGTTGGACCAGCATGTTGAGAATATCAGAACGATCTTAACTCAACTTGTTGCATCAGGATAGGAGCACCAGGTCCCAGCACCACAGCAGCTGATGTACTTCATGAAATCTCTATCGACGTCCTATCAGCCGCTGAGAATGCTCATCTGAGTTTACCAGATATGACATTTGACAAAGCAGTCAGTCTTGTCGCTAATGAGAGACTGATGAGAGACGAAGGAGAAGGAAGCAGTGATCAAGATAAGGCTCTCTTCACAAAAGGAAGGAAGAAGAACAAAAATAAGCCAAGATTCGAGAAGACGAAGTACTCGAATCAACAATCTTCTTCCTACGATCACTGTCACAAACCAGGCCATACGGCCAACAAATGCTGGTTCAATCCAGCAATACCTTGCATGCACTGCAAGAAGAAAGAGCATTCTACATACGGCTTCAGATTGAATCCAAAAAAAAAAATCAAAGCTGAAAAGGCAAACGTTGCAGAGTCATCAAAGGATGCTAAAAGAGGTGACAAAGCTTTCACGATACTCGACGAAGCTTCGACAAGCTACTCTGAACACGACTATGATGTAGTCATCAATTCAGGAGCAACATCTCACATAACCTGCAACAAGAAGATCTTGATCAACTTTCGCGAACTTGAAAACGACAAAGTAGTGATTCTAGGCGATGGAAGCAGACACGATGTCAAAGGCATCAGCTCTCTACAGCTACGAACACTTTCAGGCCAAGCAGAACTGCCAAGAGCACTTTATGTGCCCTCACTCAGAAAGGATCTGCTATCTGTCTCCAAGATGGCAGATCTAGGCATTCGAGTTTTGTTCAACGACAACACTTGCCATATGATTGAGAAGACAACAAACGAGTTGCTGACGGTCGAATGCAGAGAAGGAAACCTCTACCAGGCCAAAATAATCAGCAACTCTGATAGCATATTAAATGCTTCAGAAAACAAAAATCAGCTCTGGCATAGGAGAATTATCATCTGAACATGCGGAGCCTGTATGACATGAGCAAAAAGGACATTGTCACAGGTCTCAAGATCTCAAGGCCCGAGGCTGAGTTCTGCGAAGCTTGTCAGAAAGGCAAGCAACATCGAAATCCATTCACACACGAGGTAAGAAGAGCCAAGGAAGTTCTTGAGCTCGTCCACTCTAATGTCTGTGGACCGATGAAAACAGATTCACTCTCAAGTTCGAGATACTTTCTAACATTCATAGATGATTACAGCCGGATGACTATGATCTACTACTTGAAGAGAAAATCCGAAGTGTTTGATTCCTTCAAGAAGTTCGTGGCATTCGCAGAGTGACACACCTCGAAAAAGATACAGATCCTTAGATCTGACAATGGAGGTGAATACAAAAGTACAGAATTCTCAAGATTTCGCGAAAAACATGAAATCGAACACCAGTTCACTCCTGCATACACACCAGAATACAACGGTGTGGCAGAAAGAAAAAACAGGCTAGTCGAAGGAGCCAGATGTATGATGGCACAGGCTCAACTGCCAGGTCAATTCTGGGCAGAGGCAATAGCTGAAGCTGTACACCTCCTGAATAGATCTACAACGACAGTGTTGGAAAACAAAACACCATACGAAATGTGGACAGGCAGAAAGCCTGATCTATCAAACGTACGAGTGTTTGGATGTGCAGCATACAAGCACATTCCGAAGGAAAAGAGAAACAAGCTCGACGACAAATCTGAACAAACCATCATGGTCGGCTACTCGAACGGAACACATGTGTACAGGCTCTACGATCCAACCACGAAGAAGGTTGTTTCGAACAGAGACATGAAGTTCGATGAGTCCACATTTCTTGGACTAAAAGACGAAAGAGGCCATGAGATCTTCACACTGCTGCCTATTCAAGAGGGAGATCGAGGACAGACATCAAATCATAATGCAAACCCCCAGACTCCAGAGCAGTAGGAAGTAGAGGATCGACCCCATGAACAAGAAATGTTCGATCAGCGACAAAACGAACCTCGAAGGTCAACGAGACAAAGAAGACCTCTAGATTGCTACTCTCACAATCTTCAATGGAGCGAAGACACGCAATTCGAGTACTGCAGCTTCACAGAAACATACTAAGAAGCTATCCAGAGTCCAGAGGAAGAATTCTGTAAGCAGGCAATGTCAGAGGAGATCGAGTCGATGAGGCGAAACGAGGCATGGACATTAGAGCCACTGCCAGAAAACAAAAAAGTAGTCGACTACAAGTGGGTGTACAAGAAAAAGCGGAAATCAGATGGCACTATTGGCCACTACAAAGCAAGACTTGTCGCGAAGGGCTACACGCAGAGATATGGTGTTGACTATTTCGACACATATTCGCCCATGGTCAAGATGACAAGCATAAGGCTACTCCTTGCATACGCCACACAGTACAATCTGGAAATTCACCAAATTGACATGAAAACAGCCTTTCTCCACAAAGATCTAGAGGAGGAAATCTTTGTGAAGCAACCTAAAGGCTATGAAGATCCCAACAACAGAAATATGTTTGTCGATTGTAGAGATGCATCTACTGTCTAAAACAGGCATCACGAGCCTGGTACAAAAAGCTTGATGGTCTTCTGAGGTCTCTAGACTTCAATTTTACTGAGCCAGACTGCAATGTCTACATCAAAAGAGTAGGAAAGGATTTTGTGATACTGACCATTTTCATGGATGATTCGGTGATGATAGGAAATTCCTTGATGTTGATCAAAGACACGAAGAGTCGGATTTTTGAAAGCTACGAAATCACAGATCTTGGAGAAACGACACAATGCCTAGGGCTGGAGATCAGAAGAGATCGAACAAAGGACGAAATACACTTGAGTCAGTCAGAATATGCCAGAAAAGTGTTGAAGCAGTACCACATGATGGACTACAAAGAGAAAGCCACACCAATGATAGCTGGAGCCAAGCTCACGAAACAGGATTGCCCAAAAACGGAAGAGACAGAACAAAAGATGGCAAGTATACCCTACCAGAACTTAATCGGTAGTCCAATATACTTGAAAATCTAAATCAGACCCGATCTGGTTTTCTCTCTTTACGCATTGAGCCAATTCCCTTCAAATCCTGGTATGGCATATTGGCAAATGGCCAAACGAATCCTACAGTATCTGTAGGGTACCCAAAATATTGGATTAACCTACAAAGCTGAAAACGAAGACAAATGATTCGAGCTGCATCACTACAGTGATGCGAGTTGGACGAGCTGCAAAGATGACAACAAGTCCATTACTAGAGGATGTACAATAGCGTGCGGAGTTGCAATCAGTTAGATATGCAAAAAGCAAACCTTGGTAGCTCAATCCTCTTGCGAAGCTGATTATGTCGCAGCCTCAAAAGTGACGAATGAGGTAGTGTGGCTACAAATGATGTTGGAGGCAATCGGGATACCACAAGAAGGGCCAAGCATGATGATGACGGACTCTTAGAGTGCCATCTATATGTCCCAGGATCCCATCTTCCATTCCAAGACAAAGCACATACCTCCGAAGTACCATCACATTTGAGATTTGATCTCGAAAGGAGAGCTCCAGGTCCAGTATATTAAATCAGAAAATATGATTGCAGATCTGCAAGGAGTGTCAGAAATGGTGAACTCTTGCAACTTTGTCGCAGCACGAACAAAAAACGAAAGTTGAACGAGAACAATTTGTGACAGTCAACGTCCCTTGACTCAAAGCACGAACGATTCGTGAATTATTCGTGGATCATAAACACACCTCCAGGACCGCAAACCACAAAGGGACGCAAAACGAAACTACCAAACAAACGAAGAAGAATCTTTCATGCTGCCATCTGGCAGCTCAACGGGCTTCACGCCCAGCTGAAACAAATAGCAACGACGGAGACTAACTAACTAGTTGATTAGCGTTAACTAGTCTTGTGATTCTACGTCTAGCTATCTTGTAAGACTCCACACAGTGGAGGTATAAACGATTCTCTCTGGATCACAAAAATTATTAGAAAATAGAGATCCGTAAGTGACAGAGAGAGACGTAGCGAGTAGAGCAGGAAAGTAAAAATACTAGATCTATGCATGAAAGTCTGCTAACCAGCAGAACACAGCGAAAGAGCAGAGTGTCATTGCACCGACAAGTGAGACACTGACGATCTCGCTCTAAAACTAATTTGATAAAACAGTCGCTCTATTTTCATGTATCTCCTTGCCTTGTGTTGTGTCTCTTGATTGATAGAATAGAATGTGCTCTGTGATGTGTGGTCACGTGTCTGGGATTCCGTAAAAGCTTCTGCGCAAGAGAAAGTTCAAAGACAAAAAATCGTTCGTGAATAAGAAGAGAGAGAAGAAGAAAACGAAACACTCTCGCTTCCGCGACATCTCTCGTACCTGCCCTTTCAATGACAGTCCCCTTTCCATTCTATCTTTAGCAAATTTTGACACACTCGATCCTTGTCTCATTAGTCCATGTTTTGATGTCCCATGGGTAGTGAAGTCTTTGGCAATCCCCACATTGGAGGAAATTCCAGGGTCTTCAACTATGTTTTTTTGCTGTGAAACATTTTGGGAATATGAATTGGTTGTCTCCAACATGTATCCCCCTTTGTTCAATTCATCCACTTCAGATTGCATCAGGTTTGTTCCTTGTTGCACATACCAAATCCCATTGTTCATTGGAGGAGACACAGTGACATTAGGATTAACTTTCCAGGTACAAGTTATATCGCTCGCACAAAACCACATGAATTGATTTGTGTATCCATTCTGATGTTTTTTTGTTCCAAAAAAACAAGGTGCAACCCTTGATTTGATCATCTTGTTGCAACGTCCTCTTCCAGTAGCCTTCATACCTTGACATTTGATTTGGCTACCAGTTTAGACATCGAATAGCCCACCAACTATTGTTCAGTTGTCTTTCCTGTATATTCACACAAAGTTGTAGATTAGCTTGGCCCATCATGTCGTGTGGTATATTCGATGTTCCTGGTTGATTGGAATGTGGAAGACTAGATTTATTCTTTGCAAATACTCTTTGCACGTATTCTATATCTGGACGATGAGACACGTTCTCACTATCAACATTTCATTGTTGCGCTGGCCTCTTGTGTTTGACATTTTGAATTGGTTCATTAACATCTGAGTCTTGTCTGGCCAAATCAATATGTTCAACAAACTCATTAACTCTTTCAGAGAATGAAGCACCAACAATTGAAGCTCTCTTTCCCGAGCGCACTCTCTCCAACAGATTTTGGAACGTGGGCTCTTGACCACTGTACTGGCCAACGAAGAAAGACTTCTCCCATGCACTTTGCAATATTGCATTGGCCAAATCCCCCACTGCAGCTTCATAAATTGTCAGCTTAGAATTGTAGTTGTCCACTCTTTGCCAAACACTGTGGACCACCTCGGACAGATTTGTTGTTGGCACCTCTGCCTGATCACCATGATCCATCATCTGCGGCACACAGACTTGTTGATTATATCCATTTGAAAAAAACCAAATTTAATGCAGCAAATTACATAGAAAAACACAACATACCGTAATAACAAATTTTTCCCATCTATGGATTCAATTTTTTCACCATGCTAGCCAGCTCTCCAATTCGTTCAAACAGTTCTCGTACTCATTACCCAATTTCCACCATGCAGTTATTTTATTGTATATCTTGTCTGTAGCATCACGATTCGTTGCATTTCGCCACTGCAAGCATAAAGCGATATGATCATCTCTAGACAGTTGTTTTATGTACTTTGTAGTGTGCTTAGTCACGCTATCCATAAAATGAAACAAACACGATCTTTATTTTCCAACCATCGGTGTGTTAGCATCCTTTCCATAAACAATTCGCACAGCATTCCAGTTTGCTTGGGCCTCATCTGCCATAAACCCTCGAAATGTGACTGGATCACACAAATGATTAGACATAACGCGATTCAACAGCTCCCAAAATAACACTTGTGCTTGAACATCTTCAACCTTCATATCACATATTGCAATAGTTTGCATGGACTGGTTTCTGCAAAACAACGCACGCACAAAACAAAGCACAAAATGGATGAGACAAACACTTGCTCTAATATTAAGACAACTATAATTGTATAGATTCATACCATATGTCATAGACATGGGCTGCCATTGTGACCCAGTCTTTAATTCGATGAACATGATCAAAGCAACACCAAGATCTCGATAGATCATTTCATGGTTGCATTCGTTGTACCAGTTCTACTCCAAATGCTGGCCCAGAAGTCGACATCTTGAAAACATGGCATCTATCTGTTCTGTCATGCAATTGTCCAGGGAACAACGATCCATGGAAGAATTGGTATGCACAATGTTCTTTTAAATATAAAAAGGAAGTTATTTCATGGAATAGATCGACAAGCTGCAATCCCTTCCTTGCCAATGTTATCCATTTCTTCAATCTGCAACAATCAATCATCAGAAAACTGTAAAGTCTATTGTTCACACATATATCAAAACACAAATGGCCAACTAGAAATTCACACATGACGTACCTTTGATTGTTTGTAGTTGGCTCAATCAAGGACAACAATTCATCAAGCCTGGTAGAATCTATAGGAGATGATGATGATGATGCTGCCAGCAGGTGGTCTGAAATCAATTCCTTGGCCAAGTCCTTTTGAATTCTCTTTGGTTTATCCATTATGTTTTGTGCTGCCCTTTTCATGACAAAATCTTGTGCTCTCACAGTGTTGACATATGAATCTCCAATTCCGAACTCATGATTCCATGGAAACCTAAGTGTATGGCCATTCTAGTATATCTTGTGTCGTTCGGAATGCAGTAATAAATCCTAGCTACACAATGTTTCACACAATGGGGTGGATGAGTATAGTGTTGACACTTCATGCTACAAACATCATGTGGAACGAGTCCTATTGGACACCTTGTAATCAATCTTCCAGAAAAGTGTTTGGAATTTTTCTTCCCAATTAATGACATTAAATAACTACAATTGATATTGCGACACTCAAATGCACCACCACATGTGGATAAGCGAACCACCCCTGGGAATCCCTACATTGTGGAAGTTGTGTAGCGAATCCAGTTGTGAGAGTCAAATGCCCTTTGCATGCCCTCCATGCCTGTCATGTGAGACGGCGAAAACTCAAACATCTGATGTCCATTGTATTCTCTGGGCATTTCGTTCACTACTTTAGGACCTCCACAAAACTCGATGATTTTTCGCAGCTTGCTTGACACAGGCAAATTTTGGAACAACTGCAAAATTGATAGTGCAGGCTGGCCGACTGGATTTTCACCCACATTCATCTTTGTGATGTGAGCAGGTCTTTCATCCTCACTAGAGGTGGTCAAGGTTAAATCGACCTATTGATCCATGCTTGTTGATGGATTGATTCTTGCAGATGGAACAACACGAAATGAAAATCTCAATATAGATTTTGGAGAACCACGATTTCAATGGTGTGTGAATCACATTCCATCGTCTATCAACCAATAAAGCTCCATTTGTTGTAGAGGGAGGAAATTTCCATGCCAGTACCAGTCATCATTGCTCCTCCAGACGGCTATTGAAATTCGACTACATTATTATGGGAATGGGCTTTCCTGCCAATTATGACAGCCACTTTCAACTGTCACAAACTAGCTTCAAGAGAGCTGTACAATCTCATCAAGAATTAGACCCTATTAAAAAAGTACCAAAATTCAAAATTATTTTACAACCCATTGATACACCCATTATATGAATAACTTGCTGCTCCCTTTCTTAAGTTAATGATTTAGTCCAGTTCTTGGATCAGTTATAGCGATTTATGAGAGAACAAAACTAAGAATATATATATTGGATTTCTTGAGCCCAACGCACCGACCATTAATAACCCCATTTAAGAACATGAGTTGGACTGTACAGTTATGCTTCCTACGCCCAGCTCTCAATATCCCAGCTCTCAAAATGAGTCCTAATACCTAGTATCTCGGGAGAAAGAAAAACATGGTATATCATGCTAGTCCTAATTGTCCTATCAATAGCCACGAGGCCTCTACAACTACTTGCAAGTTGTCATTCTTGACTGTTCGAGAAAATTGACATAGTATAAAAATGGAATCTGCAACTTTTCTCAAAAATCAACTACAAAGATATAATGCGGGATGTTAACTTTTTAAAAATTGATAGAAATTTATGCTAGCAAAATGTATTTAATATTCTAGACTATTGGCTCTCAAATATATACATAATGCATGGATGCATTAAACTTGATGGGCTCATTGGTGATTAGGTTTTAGGGTTTATAGGCTCATTGGTTATTAGGTTTTAGGAGGAGGAGCTTCTATTGGAAGGAGAAGTTAGAACTTTTTCATGTCTGCCTCAATGAAGTTATGGCCTTTTGTGGATGAAGAGGCCTATTGCAGGTTTTTGCCTGAGAACGTCAGTTGGGTTCTTTGCCAGGCTTAGGTTGGTTTCATTGCCAGGCAAAAAACTTTTGCCTGGCGGCGCTCCCTCCCTCCCTCCCTCCCTCCCTCCCTTAGCGCTCCCTCCCTCATCGCATTTAGCTAGAAATGCGATGAGGGAGGGAGGGACCAGAGTTCAATCATCTATCAACCGAACCACATTTCCCTCGTCTATTAACCAAACCACATTTCCCTCATCAGTCAACTGTTCAATCATCTGTCAGCTATGGCCTTTTGTGGATGAAGAGGCCCGCTGCAGGTTTCTGCCTGAGAACGTCAGTTGGGTTCTTCATTGAGGTTGGTTTCATTGTCAGGCAAAAAAATTTTGCCTGACAACACTCCCTTCCTCAGCGCTCCCTCCCTCATCGCATTTGTTGCTAAATGCGCAACAAATGCGATGAGGGAGTGAGTGCTGATGGAGGGAGGGAGGGAGGGAGGGAGGGAGGGAGCGCTGCCAAGCAAAGATTCTTGTGTCCTCCCTCCCTTAGCGCTCATTTTGTTCAACTGCTTGTTGCTTATGACTAAATGTTTGATCTTCTAATTTTTCATATCAGACTTTGGATGCAGTTTGCAGATGATCAAACCGAAATTTTTGTGTCATTTAAACGTGAAGCTCACATGGAGCGCTGCCAGGCAAAAAAAATTTGCCTGACAGTGAAAGAAACCTCACTTCAATTAGCGAGCAAGCATCTCACATGGCTGCCAGGCAAAAAAAATTTGCCTGGCAGCTCTGCCTCATCGTCATGGAGGGTAGATATGAGATTTAACTGAACACTGTTAATCAGTTCTTTAACATATGGAACTTCGTGATTGAGAGCTTGACCACATCAAGGCTTTGTGGTTTTAAATCATCTCTTGTGCTGTCATAGAAATTTGATCAAGTTTTAACTTTTCTACTGAATGTATAGGAGATTTGACATCCCCCACAATTAAGGGTAGTTCAGGAGGTTAAGGATAGTTGACAATCAGTTACATGAATCTCAATTAAGGAAATGAGTAAAAAATGTGAAGGATTATATATAAGAGCTACTACTCTCCATAATCATGCATTAACCCCATCCTTGATAAATCATGAGCCATGTTCTAAAAGAATTGGTGAAGCAGGGTAGAAGATAGGATTGGCGACTCTCCATGACGATGAGACTGATCTGCCAGACCAAAAAAAATTTGCTTGGCAGCATTGCTCGTTGGCGAGCAATGTTGCCAGGTAGAAATTTTGCAGCTCTGCCATATGGTTCTAAGGAATGTTAAGCTAATGCTCTTGAAAACATAATCCATGTCTGTGGAGATTGCGACTACCCTAATCTGCATCGTTGTAGCCTAAGCTTCTCTCTCTGCAGGATTTTGCCCTGTTAATTATATGTTGCTAGATAGATTATCCAAGATGTTAACTAAAATAGGATATTGCCCTACGATTTTTAAGTTGGTATATACCTTAGAACGAGGTTTCTTAAGACTTCTGGTATATGTGTATATATAAGCTAGTAAAATATGTAATACAAATTGTATATCAATGATGATTGGTTTTGTGTTCGCTCTATATATCAATGACATGACTGGTTTTGTGTTCATGTTGGGTGCATGCACATACTTGTTGTTTGGGATTTAGAAACTTCGATAGCTCTTGCAAGGAATTAATCGGTGAGATGGACTACCTTTGGTTACCTTTAAAATTTATGTATTGTGATCACCACATAAATTTTGTAATTCTAACAATTTGTGAGTTGATTGGACAGTATGGTTTTGACAAGATCACAAGCGAGAATATTTTTGCAATTAGAACAAATGGATGGAGCCAATGTGCCACTTTCAAATGAAACTTTGCCAGAGGATGTGAGTATGTGGTATTTGTTTTTTGTCATTGCATTTGTTTTTAAGTGGTAGCAATGACTTCAATATATGTGACACTTTATTGTTGTTTCTAGGCACTTCATGACACGGGTTTTACAAAACCAATTGATGAAATACCCATTACAGAAAGTCAAGCATGCCCAGAGGATGTTGAGCTTATGCAAGCATCCCAATCACTTGTGGAGATAGTCACAATAACAGCAGATGTTGATGATGCCCACGAAACTGGAGAAGTGGCCAATTTGGGAGGTAAGATGGGTAGAAAGAAGTCCATGCTAGTTGATGAGATAGGTAATGTGCCTTTGACATTCCATCTGGATATGTTGTCAGTGACAATGGCTCGATTGAGGGTAAGTAGAGACTCTCAACCCCCTTTGATTCCTTTGTGTCAAATTTTGCCGCATAAAGCAATACAAACTATTGGAAAACAAAGGCTGGGTATGAAACGTATATTTGGAGAAGATGGATACTTAATGGAAAAAGGTGACTTTATATTGTCAATGGAAACACCCTCAGGTCAAAGTGTCCTTGTGAAAGATCATGTAAAAGCTTTTTGGAACCCCATTTGGGAACAATTGAGTGTCAACTTTGATGAAGCTATCTCACAAGACCCATCCTGGAGTGACATGCAAGGCCACATGTTCATTTGTTGGGACGGAAATCATCGGACTGCAGGTTGGATGGAAGCCATACATGAGGAGTTTGCATGTGATATAAGCAGACATGTCTCAGTACGAGCTAGCTTCATCAAGCCAGATGTCGAAAATGGAATGGCGCTCCTATCTTCTATGAATCGAATCAATATGTATATTAAACATCATCCACTATATTTTCAATACTCTTTTTTTGCATTTGATTACTTGAGTAATGTGTTTGTTATATTGTTGTCCTTTTTGTACCAGACTAAACGAGATAGGAATTGTTAAGACCGAGCTGGGCGATTAGTTGTATAGTGTTCGGCGATTGTGTGAGTGCTCATTTGAGTATTTCAAGCTTAAATTTACAGAGACAGAATTGGCCGAGGTGGAGAAGATTCGAGCGATCGAATTGAAACGTGAAAATAGCATGTGGTATCCTCTAACACGTTATATGCTCGCTAGAGTGTTGTATGAGGTATGCATATGTGCCAATTTATTTCTGAAAAAGCAAGTAATTTGTTGCAAGAATGTTATGTTGTGTTCTTGGTTGATGTGGATTCATGGTTGATGTGTAGAATGACATTGCACAAGAGATGGATGACGTTAGAGCCAAGTTTCTTTTCAACACAGACAAGGTGCACAAGACTATAAAAGACGCAGAGTCTGTTGTTCACTATAGATGGACGAACATGATGGGAAAGATGTTAGGTGTAGTGAACCCTGTGTTGGGGAATGAATGGTTTGAATTGGTGACCAATACTGAAATATCAAGCATGGGGATCACACTTGGCTTGGAAAAGCTACATTCCTTGCGTTGTTCTTCAGTTTCAAATGATACTAAATGCAAGTGGTTGAAGTGGTGTATTGGTCCAATGAGCGGCCAATTTGGTATCCCCAAAAGTGACAAAGAATTTAGATTATGGGTTGCCAAAGAAATTTGGCTGGAGTGTTTATTGGAAACAACAAACAAAGTGCTAGCGTAGTGTATGGCTTTACGTAAGAATTTGGAATGTTTTTGCAATTTGGATCAATATTTTGTTCCATATCTCACTTTGATAGTAGATAATATTCCAAGTAATACAGCATTGACCATAATAATTGTGCTTATATGTCATGTTCATTGTTGAAAATTAAGGGCCTTATGCAAAATTTTACATTGTTAGGGCCATTGCATATTGGTGATGATGAGTCACTAGAAGATTATTTCACAGATTTCAAATTGCAATATAGACAAAAAATGTTTGTTGCTATTGAGTGCGACATGGATTTATCAAAAGAAGAGCAACTAGACATAAGGGGAAGTGCAAAAAGAGTTGTATGGAGGTAAATAAAATATTCATTTTTAATTTGTTCAACTAGAGGCAAAATTTGCGTACTAAATTTTTGGAGTATAACAATGTTTTATTGTGCATTGCAGGTACATTGCATATCTTGTAAGAAAGAAAAAGGTTGAAAAGATGCCATCGTACTTCAAACTTTGGACACAGAGACAGGATAAAGAGACGTGTATGTATTATGATGATTATCATTTCTGTGCCAAAAGAAGTCTAAGTGAGTGGGAGAGAACAAACAATCCCTGGTGGATTGATTTTCTAGAAGGTTCTTGCCCGGAAAATGAAATGGAAAGCTATCACATGCATAGCAGCGGAGCTTTGTCTACCCCTAGTGTGGATGTTGACGTGCCACACATGAAAGTTGAGATGGGCACTACATTGGAGACAAGATTGAAAGAAACAGAATTGCCTGGTCCTGATGTAGTGCCTAGACAATGTTTCGCTAGAGTGGGTCGTAAGGGGAAGGAACATGCAGGGGCTCCATCTATGGACCCATCTTTGGTTGTGACTTCGAGTGCCAAGCGACAACGTGAGGAATTTGTATTTGCTCGACCTACACACTACCCACTCACCAGTCATAGCAAGATTTGTTGAGAATTTTATTTGTGATAAGTTTGGAACATGTTGTTTTTTCGCCTATGTTGTGTGATTGTTACATGGTTTTTTTTTTGTGTGTGGTAGATATTCATTTTGTGTGGAGACATACTCAATATTGCGAAATGTGCTGCTACTAAGACCACTGCAGGTGAGATGCATACCATTTTGTCTCATATGAAGACAGTTTGTGTGGGAAATAGAGCACGACGAGGTAAAAGCATGCAATACAACACAGACATGGTTTTGCTAGACTTTCCTACAGGTTTTATTCCAGATGGTTTTGCTGGAAGGGTGCCTGTATGGAATATACTTGATGATAGACTGATGGAGACATCAATGCAATCCGCATCAGCAATTGTCGATGATGATGGTCTCGTAGTCAGTATTTTAGGAGTGCCAGAGATACCGACATTTGTTAGAGTTGCTAAAAAGTCTGGATTGAATGTGGTGCATCATGCTATTTTGCGAGGGGTGGATAAATTTGGCATCACTGCGATGGGATTTCAGGTGAATTTCACCTCAACATATTTTCTGGCAAAAGTAGAGTAATTGGTGGAATCCAATAGGAGTGATTGAATTCAATTTGTTGAGCAAAAATTGACATAGTATGTATGAAACTCAAATTAGTTCTATTTAACTTTCTTTGTGAGAGTGTGAAGGGTCAATTTGTAATCCCATTTGATGTCTAGAATGAGGAGGAGTCCATATTTGAGTATTAATGCATGGTCGAGATCTTTGTGAATCTCTAGTTGTCTAATTTTTAAGCTTTGTGAAAAATTGGTGGTATAGTTTGTTTTCAAATCAAATCAAATTCATTCTAAATCTCAAGAGTGAGATTATTTCGGTCAAGAGTGAGTCCAAAAGAAGTGATTAAGTTTGATTTTCAAGAAACAAAACCCATCTTTTGTTCAAGAAATCAAATGTTAAGAGAACTAGTCAAGTGAAAAGGAAAATCTAGGTGTCAAATCTTTTCATATCCATCTCAACTTTCAAAAGAAAGAGTCGTTGGTATTTGATGAGTCCAATAGGAGGGTGGATCTGATTTCTTTAGTAATTTGATTCAAAGATTGTGTGCTTTTGTCTTAATGATCAAAGCAAAGTTTCCAAGTGACTAGTCATTACTGTGAAGATTGATTCTTAGGTTTGTGAGCTAGATCTTTTGTAGATCCTTCTGGATTGTTGAAGATGTACAAATCTAGTCTCTTGAGAGTCACAAATTACATTTGTAGAATCATATCACAGTTTTTTATTCACATAGCATCAATAGGTGGCATCCTATGGAACCTTTGTGGCAAGAAAGGATATTTTTCCTCAAGATGCTACAAAAAGAAGACCAATCCATCCAAGAAGAACCAAAGCAAGGGGGGCGAGGAGAAGGATGGAGCTTCAAGTTTGAAATGCAAATACAAGAAGGGCAAGTCCAAGGAAACGTGTTTCCTTTGTGGAAAGGTGAATGAGGCTTGGAGTCTCACAAGGACTTGCAAGATTTGTCTTCAAGAGTCCATCACAACACATGTCAAATCTTTTGAAATTTTTCATGTGGAAGTGCATTGTTTGGTTCAAGATGCAAAGATAGATGTCACTTTCATGAAAGTAACTTGGATTTATATTATGTCCTTGGAAAGTATTTTGCTTGGAAATTTTGATAAGTTCAAACTTATTGTTATGATCCAAGAGAAATCAATCAAGAATGAGGAGCAGCAATCACAGAATGAAAATAGTTTTATTTATGCTATCATGTCAACTTATGAAGAACCATTTTGCTTTGAAGAGATTTTTGTATCTCAAAGGTGGATTAAGGCAATACTAGTTGAGTGTGATGCCTTAAAAGATACCAAAATATGTTTTCCTTGTAAGCTTACATTAGTTATGAAGTCAAGGAAATGGAAATATCTTCATAATGTAGGATCTTTTGGTTTCAATACGATCATGAATGATGTGTTCATTCATAAAGATGAAAACTGTAAGTTTTCAATCTTAAAGGCAAGTTGTACACTGCTTATGAGAATAAGTGAAGCATCCAAAGTGGACACTTATATCTGTAAGCAAGTAGTTAGCCTTATTAAGATGGAAATACCTTTTGATTTCAATATTGGAAAAATCATGCCAAGTTGTGGTGATTTTTGGACTTATGGTTCTAGGATAAGAAATCTTGATATTCATAGGAAGTGCATATTAAATGGTCATATTTGTTGTGATCATTATGAGACAAGGAGGTCTCGGATTCCCATAAAAAATGAGCACCATGAAGAGGATCTTAAGGAGTCATCTCAAGGTTCAAATGTGCCAAGGATTGAGGAGGAGAATCCTTCTCAAGGTTCAAGTGTGCCCAGGATTGAGGAGGAGAGACCTTCTCAAATTGTGATTCCAAAAAAAAACTCAAGAAATATGGTTGAGCCCATGTGGCTCACATTTCAAGGGAAAGAGGAGCATATCTCATGTGGTATACATCACATACTTACTTCTCTTATGTCATTTGATAAATCAATTTGCTTTAGGGAGATCATTGCATCTCAAATTTGGAGTAAAGCCATACTAGTTGAGTATGAAATCTCTCTTGAGAACATAGGTGATGTTCTTAAAAGGATGAAATTGATTTTAAGTCAATTAGAAAGCAAATGGTTATTTCATCAAATGTATGCTCTTAAGTCATGTAAGAGCAAAAGTGATTTGTTCACTCATTGTTTGAAAATTTGTATTGAGGCAAATTGTAAACTCTTTATGAGAGTAAGTGAATCATCTTCTAAAGACACTTATCTCCATAATGAAGTATTTAGCCTCATTGGATCTGAGATTAGCATGGTAAACAAGCATGAAGATATGATGCAAACACTTTGTTATTATAGCATGCATAGTCTTGCCAATTTGGATGAGTCTAATTCTCTAGATCGTGGTAACATGATGTTAGATCTTTGTGATCCTAATAAATTAAGAAGAAATCTTTATTGTCTCATGAAGGAGCATGCACATGAAGAAGGAGCAAGCCTCAAGCTCAAGCATCTACATGAAAATTGGAAGGAATCAATTTTGGAGGTGCTAGGATGGTGCAAAGCTCTCAAGTTAATCAAAGATGTCAAAGAAGCACTATCATGGATATGGTGATTTCAGATCAACATCAAGCTCATTGGCTGATCTTCACACCTTTTGAACCAGCAAAGACCAATTCAGCCCATGGAGTCAAGTTCACGATCATCATGTTTTCCATCAAGCTAGATTTACCAAGCTAGATTTTTGAGGAGGAGTGTGAAAAATGCAAAAATAAGCTTTTTAGAGGCAAAAAATCTTGTATATAGATAAACACACATGTGTGGAGCCTGTTCCCACGTGTGAAACTAGTGTACTTGTCATGTACCATAATCATATATGTTGTACATATGATTTAATTCAAGTTCTAGTGGCTAAAGTGGCCAAAAACTAGTTTTCTAGACATATGACACATGGCATCAATCTATTGATTGCATGAGCCACATCCTTTGGTTAGGTGTTAGCTGAAGTAGGCAAATTTTGACTTCTAGAAGATTTCCAAGTAGATCTCCGTATAGTAGGAAAATAGACCAAAAATGCCCAAAATGGAAAGTTTTGATCCAAGTGTCAAATTGCATGATGGTGACAAGGCATCCTCACACGTGTGAGATCTGATGCATGATCAGTACCTCGAGCTCCAAAAGTGTATATATAGAGGCTTAGTTGGCCATAATCACTGTGAGACACCAATCTTGGTTTTGGAAGCAATTTTGAGTGATTCTCTCCATTTGTCTACATTTGTTTTGTTTTGAGGTTCTATCAATGTGTACTTGATTTTCAAGTTGGAGTTCGTACTCAGACAGTGTTTCACACATGTGAAACCAGAAAGTACACCTACCTTCAATTAATGATTGTTCTTGTTAGGATTTTGTGTCTAGAATTGATCTAGATTGATCTTAATCTCAAGTAGATTGATAGATCAAGTAATATGACAACCAATCTCTCTTGAGGATCAGATTAGGATCCACTCTTGGTCCTTTTTGTACTTTTTGCACAACATTGCATAGCAATGGATTTTGACCAAGCCATCGTTGATATGGCCACCCATAGATATGGTATGCAAATGCTACAATTAGTATTACAAAAATGATATCTCAATATTGTTTTGTTAATGTTAAACACACCATATCTTGTTATGCAGAATCGTCCACTTATGTCGCACATGCACAACAAATTGATTCGGACGAAGAGGAAGCCGTGCAAAATAAAATATGGGATTTTGATGAGTTTCAAAATTGGTATGTCAAATTTATAATGCATTCTTCGCTTGTTTCAATCTCAGTGTTGTGCTTGAGTATGCTATCATAATGTTAGTTGTTTGCCATCCTATGCAGAGGCAGTGGCCAGAGCCATGGTACTTCATGAGGCTACACCAACATTAAGAAAACGTAGACAACCTTCACGAAGTATATATGTTGATGATGAGTGCGAGGAGTAGTGTTAGGTCACTTTATTTTCTCATGTGAATTTCATCTCGTATCTTGTAAATGCTAAAATACTACTTGAACTCACATATCGTACATTGGCATCTGGATTGAAGACCAATTTTATGGTTTTGGAATGGCCCAGTGATTGTTTTGGTCTTGATTTACAAGAACATCTCAATGTCATAGGTTCGTGCAGTTGTGATTTTTTGTTTTGGTAAATGGTATTCTAATATGGGGTATGCATTGGTATTCTAATATGCACAATAATTGCGAGTGAAGTTGGATTAAAAATTTTGAGATCTTTCATATCCTTCTAGAATAGGTCGAGTTTGAGTTTGGTAGCATATTATGTGTTGGCATGCACAAAGTTTGGTAGCATGCAAAGTTAGGTAGAATGTAACTAGGAAAATTCTACACATGTCTAGGAAGTAGATATGCAATTTTTGCCACATCATGCATGTACTTTGAGATGTGGATCTATGATAGTAGAGTTAACTAAAACATGTGGATCAAGCTTTGAACACTTGGAAATCCACCTAGGAGCTCAAGCCTCTTGATGTAGGAAATTCTTAGTTTGCCATATTGTGAATATTGAGATTTTGATGAGCTTTTGAACATTCTCTCTCTACCCGAGTATTTTGGCTTCATATTCTCTCTCTATCCGAGAGGAAGCTATTTTTGCTATAGTGAGCACTTAGAATTATTTATGATGTCTATCTCTCATAGTAAGGACTTAGTTTTTTGTTTGTTATATGCCATTGTGCTCTTGCCATGGATTATATGCCATTGTGCTCTTGCCATGGATTTTTCAAGTAATCTATTCTTTGATCATTCATGAGCAATCACGACACCTCATTAAGATCCTGTAAGGTGTGTGGTGAAGTTCACAGGTGCTAAAACCTTCACATTGTACATGTATTGAGACAGTGTGCTTACCGCATATGCTAGATCAGGTTGTGTGCAAATCATAGAATACATTATCAATCCTATGATAAGGATATCTGCACATTTCTTGCTATTCTGCATGAGTTTTGGGGCACATGTCTTTAGACAGCTTGGATCCTGGATCCATAGGTGTGTCTATTGGTTTATAGTCTTTCATGCCATATATGCGAAGTACATTGATTAGATTGATTCTTGGCTTATAGTAATTCCTCTGCTTGCGTGATCTCTATTGATCTCCATACCGAGTAGGCAATGAACTGGGCCTAAATCAGTCATCTCAAATTTTGACGAAAGCAAAGATTTGATTTCATTTAGTAACCGATTTGAAATGATCAACGTATAATGCTATTATAATATAGCTTGACCCTTTACGCTTGAGATATACATTTGAGTCTACGGAGCAAGAAGTAAAATTATGCAGCATCAAGAAGTGACTAATTCTTTCATACCGCCCTAGGAGCTTGCTTGAGGCCATATAGATGCAATTTACATACCAAATGCTCTTCGCCTTGAAGGACGTAACCTTCTGGTTGATAAATGAATATTTATTCTTGTATATATCCGTGAAGGAACATTGTGTGGACATCCATCTAGTGAATATCCAGGTCTCTACAACAGCTATAGCCAGCAATTTGCTAATAGATTTATGCTTTACCACTATACTGAAGGTGTCTGTGTAATCTATTCCATACACTTGCTCAAATTTTTTAACCACTAATTGAGATTTCCATTTGGATAATGATCCATTTGGCTTAAGCTTTAGCTTGAAGATCCACTTAGAGTCAATCAGTTTTTTTCCTGTAGGAAGACTAACAAGACTCCAGGAGTAACAAGTCATGTGTGAACTTGTTCCAATATCAATCCACCATGGATCTAGATCTCCATCATTAGCAAGCATACATGAAGACATGACAAAAACATCATCATTTGCATTTTGAACATCCAAACAATCCTCATCAAGAGTAAGATTACCTTGCTTGTCTCTTTTATCTCTCTTCTTTTTGTAGCACTCACTTGCAAAGTGTCTTTTGATGCCACAATAGAAGCACTTGCGCTTTGATTTATCTTTCTTTTTGCCATTTGATCTTTCCCTTTAGACCATTTTCTTTTGCTTTTGCCCTTGAATTTGCCCTTGATGAACATAGCCTCCTCTCCAACTTGAGATGTTGATGAAGATCCACCTCTTGCTTGAAGTCTATATTCTTCATTGATCAAGATCTCCTAAAGATCCATCAAACTTGGCAAAGTTCTTTGAATAGAAAGACTTTGTACAATGTTAGCATCCGTATCCAACAATCCATCAAGAATAACTTGAACAGGCTCTCCTTCCTTAATGCTCTCACCAATGCAAGCGAACTCATCATTCAAACTTTTTACTCTCAAAACAAAAGTATTTGGAGTTTCTTCACTCTTTTGCAAACAAGAAAAGATTTGCCTTCTTAGAGTCAACACTCTAGAAGTAGGCTTGGACTCATAAAGCATTACAGGAGTTCTCAAACTTAGAAGGGCCGTTTGTTACGAGTTTTTTTTTTTCCTCTCTGTTTATGTCCATGTGGCCCAATCGGTTCTTGACATAGTGGCCTCTATGTAACATAACTCGCCTGACCCGAAAAACACAATTCATATTTGGGAAAATTTGAATTTTCGGTCCGGTAGATTGGAAGCATACGATTGGCTGGCGTGCGTGACGACTAGTTGACTAAACTGCTTGGGTTGACCTCAAGTTAAAATTATCTTGGGACTCACAAATAGGTTTGGCGCCTATTATACTCTGGACTCTCATATTGACGAGTTCAAACGTGAACTCTTCAAGCTATGGCGATGAGAAGGAGACCGAGACTTTTGATATGCTCTGCAATTTTTTATAATGAGAGGGAAGACGATGGCACATGGATTGCTCGTGAATATCATAAGGCTTCTTGGGTACTGATGCATCCATCGGCGAGAGGGGCTTTTTGCCAAAAGAAAAAGGCCAAGTATACATATAGATCTTATTGGAAAGGGCGGATTATTGATTTCAAAGTTTCTCCAGGAGGACAAACCATTTCAGAAGTGCTTATTCAACATGTTTATATGCATTCGGGACTTAATGTGGAGGCTGTAAATCCACATGATTTTCGAAAGTGTAATTGTAAGTATCTTAATTTTTTGGATTGCTTGTCATTTTTAAAACGTAATCGTATTTATGAATTGGAGCTTATTATGATTATGTATTGCAGATCTATATCCTTCAAATATACATGAATGGGAACCTATGGCGTCTCTTTCAGGTATTATAGATGTCATCCATTCAGAAATTGGCAAATTGCAATACAGAGGACGAACGACAAAAGAACTTGCAGATTCTGGAATATTTTCTTATGATGCTATGTATATTCCAGACACAAATGGAGGAATGAGAAAACTAGAGCATATACCTCTACCTATTTTTCAAGATAACGTGTGGTGGATTGCAGTCAATGACAATATAATAAAATGCTTTCGTTCCAAGCTATATAATGATGTACAAAAGTCACTCAAAACTAATACTGGATCAAGAAATGTGCACTTAAGCTGGTTTGTTCCAATGTCATTGTTTGTCAGCTCTTTTTCAAACACGGAAGTGCTTCGAACTCCCACATTGTTTGTTTGCAAAAATCTATCAGATGATTTTTTATTCAAATTCATGGACAAAGGTTGGGATATAAGATCCACTGCAGATATTTCTTGTAGAATCAAACATTCATCCATATCATTTAGATACAGTATAGAGAAGCAAATGCTTAGTATGGTGTTTCATTATCAGAGATGGAAAGAACACAATGGTACTTGGGCCCCATTAGATCAAGATCTAGACAGCATTGGACACACTGATCGTATATGCATTGATATCATGGCCAATGGGGAGTTACTTACTAATATTGAGGTTGAGCAGGACTGGACCTTATTCTACATTAGAACGGAACTGACACTTTTACAGCAATATATCCCCGAATATTTCAACTTTATATTGGATGGAAAATTGGTATGTGAAATCTATGAATTTGTATATTAATTTGTATTCATTATTCTTTTTGTCAATATTCGGATCACTAACTGTAATTTGATTAATGTATGTTTGTGCAGATACGTAAAAGACATGAAGAGAAAATCAAATGCAAAGATTTGGGCGAAGTTGTTCAGATAATAGAGCAATCATGATACAAGATTTGTAAAAGCTCTCATAAATATCAATAAATTTCTCATTTTCTGAGAATGTACATGTGTGTCCTGTATATAACAATGGATGCTTTTTTCCCATTGTCTCTATCTTTGTATATGCCCATAATTATTCATAGGGCATTACATCAAAAATGTATATCTCTATTTAATCTTTTATTTACAGCTCAAAGTAATATGGATTATCTACCCTACACCAGTGTCAGTTGTGGACTTGATTGGCCTCCCGTTTCCGCAGCTGGACTGGGTGTTGCATGAGATAATAAGTTCACCAACATTATTGACGAAACTCATATATCTCATTCATTGAGAATGCTCGACATTTATACTGCAAATCCAAAAGAACCGAGTCAATTGACTTATCAGAAACCAAATCAGAAATAACTTATTAGGCCATTCACTAGTCTATTTACCTTTCGTATATCTGGAGCCCCGGATTGCATGATGTACCACTCTAAAAAGTCCTGTACATTGCGGATGGAGAACCATCCACAACTATGTCCATCATCTTGCTGAGCTGACTTTAATCACAAAACATATAATAGGTTAGTTGTGCACTCTGAAAAAAACAGATCATATTAGCTATCAAATACTTGATGAAAAATACTTACTTTTTGCATCAACAATCTCCAGGTGGCTATTTACAGTGGCCCCATCCGGCCTTGGCAAAAATGGCAACATTCTGCTGTACATCACGTCCATTTCGACATGGGTAGACTTTAAGGAGTTCATCTTTAAACAGATGGGATTAATGATCCCATCTGAATCTTCTCTAAGGGAGATTATATCCATACTCCAATGCTTACTACAAACAAGAGATAATTAGTTAAACTAAAGGAATTACAATACCTATTAAAAATATTACTAGAATATATTCTATGTAATCACTTACTTTTGGCAGTATGGAATAATAAAGACTTTGGTCTCCGAGGTTGTATGAAGAAGATACTTCATCGCCTTAGTTGGACTATGAAGGCTGTGTGCAAAAAAGGACAACACAACTCCAATGTCTTTACTATCATCGGATTTACATCTATTTACAAAATACATCAAACTAGCCTCCACAACTGGATCTGATATATCTGAGGTCTTCTCCTTCAGGGCATCGCAAAAGTCTTTATTTATGTGATTTATATAATTAATTGAACTTAGGCAAAAAGAAAATTGACCTCCTAGCTTATCAATTTCTTTGGCAACTTACTCATCAAAAATTATATACCTCTCAGAATCCAAAAATGAATCTTTGGGATCAACATGAAATCTTACACAAAGATCCTTATAAAAATCACCTATTAAACTTAAATCTAGATCCGATATTATTTTATCTACAGTCGAGTTCATATCCTCGTTATTGTGGGATGGAACGGAGGGAATGGAAGAGGAACTACTTGAATAGTTAGGGGTGGTGGGAGGAGAAGAAGGCACTGCAGACTAGTGTGATGGTCCAACCAAAGGACGAGAGATGTGAGGGGGGGATGGTGATTCGTTGAGTACCACTCTTTGCTTAGCAGGCCTGGTGGGCTTGGTCTGCTTCCTCCTTCTTCGTTGAGGACTAGGACCTCTCTCTGTAGGTGGTGTCCTAGAAGTAAAGCCACTCTTAAAGACCTGATCGTATGTACTCCTCGGCCTCATGACAAGATGCATGTCCTGAGGCATGAGGGTAACCCTCTTAGCGTGCACTGTGCAAAGCGTGGAGTCCTCAAAGAATTTGACTTGGAGGTTTTCATAGGCAATATGGAGGGCTTCCAAGGCTGTTATGTTCCAGCGAACATCATGTGAGAGGGACCTTGTTACTAATCTCACATACCTGTAGAAAGGAGCACGGGGAATCAGAAAATTCGTTGTCCTCTGAAGTCTCCTGATATCCCTTAACCATGGTCTTCTGGGCCGACCTACTCTCCTACCAGTGCCCACTGCCCTTTGTACAAGAGGGCGAGGAGGCGGGACAAATGTGGTAAGGCATGTTGTCTGCTTGGTACAGGCCATTTCAAGATAGAATATCGATATGATGCGCCAACGAGAAGGAAAAGCAGATATTCGACAAGGGAGGCACGTGATGGCGATATGAGGGATGGCGTATCGCCACGACGCATGGGGGGGGGGGTAGCTGTACTGGTATGTGGGTCCTTGGGCACGTGATAGCAATATGCATCTAACGAGGAGTGGAAGTGAACGAAGAAAACTAAGGAGATCTAGAGAAAGAAGAATTAAAACTGAAATATGAGCCGAAAACTTTCTTTTATACCTGTAGAACGTCCCATCATATTCGCACGTGTTCCCTCCGCATGTGATTCTTTTATTAGAAAAACATTTCAAGATGGATATGTAGTAAATGAACTTTTAAGTCATCTCTGAATGTCTTGATCTTTAGGAAACAAGCATAATACCAATTCTTTCTACTTTTTGTATATACAGGTGGTTCCCAAAATTGACAGGCGTATTTATGTTATTCACCAATGGTATTGATCCCATCATCCCTGACACACAAGTGGTCCTAGGTGCCACAGCATACCCATGTTGCAGCCCCAACAACTGGATAATAAGGATTAAAAATAGAAGATGTATGCATCAGTATGATGCAAGAGATCAGCTTTGAGAGGTTTATTCTTTTTCATTGTTCGCTTTTGTTGTATTTGCTAATTGTTAGATCTGAATATTATCGGGATTGTATGGTCCCTATGCGGCCTAATTGCGGTCCTTATACGGCGTAAATGCGCTTTTGCGCATGTGTATGGGTGCACCCATGCATCCTCCTCCCCTCACCCATCCATGAGCTTTTTCTAACTAGAAAACTTGGGGATGAGGATGCATGTATGGGGAAAAGGATGCATGGCCCTCCTCCCCATGCATGCATGCATATTAGGGACTCCTCCATGCATATTGTTCCTCCTCCATGCATGCATCTTCAGTGGGCCCGTTCTCTCTATCTTTGAGATTTGATTTTTTTTTGTTTCTCCTTCCTCCATCTCGAGGATGGGGTTCCCAAGTGCCAAGAACCATCGGGACTGGTAAGAGTGCACCGTGCACCGCTTTTGGCCTATTGCGCATCCACTCCTTGGTCATCATCATTATAATCATCATGCCAGGACATTCCCTTGCGCTCATTGCCCTCCAAATCATGCAACGATAGTCCACTAACGCGCTAAAGCTTTTTTTTCTCGCCCTTCTTTGTCACATGGCAAAACCCACCCACCCATCTCCCCCGAGCACTTAAACCATCGCCCTCTTGCCCAAACAACTTGCTTTTAACCATCAGGGAGCACACCTGCACTCTGCCCACCCCATATGTTCTCCCCTTCTCCTGTCAATCCACCTAAAAAAACATCATCGATGAGCAGGACCGCACTAAGATTTATTATATGGCTTTTGTATTTATTTTGAATTACCAAAATTTTACCCATAGATCATGAACAGAAAGTTTTACCCAAAGTTCTTTTCTTCGTCTAGCATCCATGCCCTATTGAAGAACATATTTGCTAATCTCATCCTTGCAACGACTGTGGAAAATAGTAGAAGTTGACTATCTAAAACTAGACATTTTTTTATTTATTCAAATTGAAATGGAAATTTGACACAAAGTTTTCCTTTGTTCTTACCTCTAGGGTTCTTCCTTTTTCTTTCTTCCCAACTCTGTAGTTTTTTATTCTCTTGATGTACAAGTTTGCTTGATCAAAATGTCCCATCCTTTCCTCTTGCTCCTATAGTATCTTGCCAGGAATGGATGTGACAATCTACCTCTGAAATCCTAACAGATGCGACCTTTTGGGTTTGATCCAACTCCGTTTCTCATTTGAAAGACAAGTTTTTGCTTTTGGTAACCTTGGTCGAACTGTTACATCACCTCAAGTATTGTCATCTTTGAGAGCTATAAAATGCATTCATATGATGGAAAGTCAAATGAATGGTGTTCAGTTTTCAATTGCACACTATTTTAGGGCTCACCAAGAACTGGGCATCTTGAATCATTGAGATTAGTGTCTCTGAGAGACTTCAATCCCTTTTCTCATCAGTGGTATCTAATTTTATCCATACTTGCAACAACCTGCTTGGTGTGCTGATAAAGTCGGTCGTTTACTTTTTGGCATTTCCAAGAAGTGGTCCAGTATTGCAACGGGCTCCTCATGTATGTTGTCTGTTCCATCCAGTGCTGCACATCGAGACGAGCCCGCATCAACAAATCAGGCTCCAAACAGTTCAATATACACAGAGAAATGCACATGCACACACCATCGGCCACGTGAATCACACATGCATACACAGACGCACATTTTATAACACACACACACATACACACAGACACACACACCATTGACCACATAAATCACACACACCATCAAGCACAAATCATACACACAAATCCACATACACAGATAACACATGCACTTTCGTACATACACACACATACATCAGCCACCCGTCAATGACCATCAGCGACCATCGGCCGCCCATCAATGACCATCGGCCACTCGTCAACGACCATCGGCCGTCCATTGCCCACCAACGACGGGCACTCTTTACTAGTACATATATATTTAAACTTTGTTCCACTTTTGTGCATGGGTATGGGTGCACCATGCATGCTCCTCCCCTCACCCATGCATGAGCCTTTTTTGAGCTAAAAAGTGTGCATGTATGGGCCTCCTCCCCATGTATGGGCCCCCTCCCCATGCATGCATATTGCACCTCCCTTGGTCCCACCTCCCAATTCAAAATTCAAATGTCTCTCTCCCCCTCTCCCTCTTTGTCTCTCCATGATCCATCTCTCATTTCCTCTGTCTCTCAAGATCCTCCTTTCAAGATCTCTCTGTCTATCGTGAGCAACAGGCGGGTCTCTCTCTCTCTGGATTGCAAGTAGCAGGCTCTCTCTCTCACAAAAAAAATGATAATCAGAATAGAAATGATGCATTTCTTGGAATTTTTTTTTTCACTCCTCGAATTCAAAAAAGGTCGAAGTGGTTGCTTGGAAGCAGTTGGACTAACAGAGTGATCCTCCTTTGCGACTCA
>MU834100.1:0-49507 GCA_029204225.1 Diphasiastrum complanatum | reverse complement strand
CTAGCAAATTGATGCATCTAAACTTGACCCTATCACTCTTGAACAAATCTAGAGTGATGGTACAATGGATTACAACCTCTCACCTTGCATATCACTTCTTAATCTATGATTTTTAGCAAAATCTCTCTTAACTTCAACATACACTCAAAGAATCAAAGAAGATCAATTAATGCACCTTTTTCAAGCTTCAATTTTAATTTTTTGGCTGATCTAATCCAGAACTAATCAAGGGATTAGATTCACTATAGAAAATGCTTGATTTTGCACCAAAAATCACTCAAATTGGGTATGTGAGTCAAATTCTACAAATTTTTGAAATTTTTCAGTCAAACACGGAGCTGTACGGCCTCACACGTGTGAAAAGGGTTCCTACATCCCACAACAAGATCTGGACCAAAAATTTTGAGGATAGCTATCAAATCCAACTCGCTACACAAAATTTGACTAGTTTCCAAAAAACTGCTAATTTTGGCCTTGATTTGGATTAACCCTATCAATTTCAACAAAACCTCTTGTACTAGGCTCTGATACCATGTGGAAAAAGTACAAAAAGGACCAAGAGTGGATCCTAATTTGATCCTCAAGAGGGATTGGATGTTAGATTTACTTGATCTATCAATCTACATAAGATTAAGATCAATCTAGATCAATTCTAGACATAAAATCCAAACAAGAACAATCATTTATTGAAGGTAAATGTACTTGCTGGTTTCACACGTGTGAAACCCTGTCAGGGTACGGAATCCAACCTGAAAATCAAGTACACATTGATAGAATCTCAAAACAATCAAAACAAATGTAGACAAATGGAGAGAATCACTCAAAATTGCTTCCAAAACCAAGATTGGTGTCTCACATTGATTATGGCCAAATGTGCCTCTATATATACAATAAGTGGGAGCTCGTGGTACTGATCATCCCTCTGATCCCACATGTGTGAAGGTGCTTTGTCATATGATGATTCATCATGCAAAACTGACACTTGGACAAAACCTTCTATTTTGAGCACTTTTGGTCCATTTTTCTTCTATATGGAGATCTACTTGGAAATCTTCTAGAAGTCAAAATTCGCCTACTTCAACTTATTCCACACATGTGAGATGTCCTCTACACATGGGATATGACACCTAACCAAAGGATGTGGCTCATGCAATCAATAGATTGATGCCATGTGTCATATGTCTAGAAAACTAGTTTTTGGCCTTTTTAGCCACTAGAACTTGAATTAAATCATATGTACAACCTATATGATTATGGTACATGACAAGAACACTATTTTCACATGTGGGAACAGGCTCCACACATGTGTGTTTATCTATATACAAGATTTTTGGCCTCTACCGAGCTTATTTTTGCATTTTTCACAAAATAATCAGCAAGTTTGAAAGCATATTAAATGCTTCAGAAAACAAAGATCAGCTCTGGCATAGAAGAATGTATCATCGAAACATGTGGAGCCTGTATGACATGAGCAGAAAGGACATTGTCACAGGTCTCAAGATTTCAAGGCCAGAGGTTGAGTTCTGCGAAGCTTGTCAGAAAGGCAAGCAACATCAGAATCCATTCACACATGAGGGAAGAAGAGCAAAAGAAGTTCTTGAGCTCGTCCACTCTGATGTGTGTGGACCGATGAAAACAGATTCGCTCTCAGGTTCAAGATATTTTCTAACGTTCATAGATGATTACAGCCGAATGACCACGATCTACTACTTGAAAAAAAAATCCGATGTATTTGATTCTTTCAAGAAGTTCGTGGCATTCGCAGAGCGACACACCTTGCAAAAGATACAAATCCTTAGATCTGACAATGGAGGTGAATAAAAAGCACATAATTTTCAAGATTATGCGAAGAACAGGGGATCGAACACCAGTTCACCCCTACATACACAAAGAATACAACGGTGTGACAAAAAGAAAAAATAGAACGCTAGTTGAAGGAGCCAAATGCATGATGGCACATGCTCAATTGCTAGGTCAATTCTGGATCGAGGCAATAGTTGCAGCTGTACACTTGCAGAATACATCTACAACGACAGCGTTGGAGAACAAAACACAATATGAAATGTGGATAGGCAGAAAGCCTGATCTGTCATACATACGAGTGTTTGGATGTGCAACATACAAGCACATTCCAAAGGAAAAGAGAAGCAAGCTCGATGACAAATCCGAGCAAACAATCATGGTCGACTACTTGAACGGAACACATGTGTACAGACTCTACGATCTGACCACAAAGAAGGTTGTTTCGAACAGAGATGTGAAGTTCGACGAGTCCACATTCTTTGGACTGAAAGACGAAAGAGGCCTTGAGATCTTCACACTGCTGCCTACTCAAGGGGGAGATCGAGGACATCCATCAAATCAGAATGCAGAGCCCCAGATTCTAGAGCAACAGGAAGCAGAGGATCGACCCCACGAACAAGAAATGTTCGAGCAGTGACGAAATGAACCTCGAAGGTCAACAAGACAAAGAAGAGCTCCAGACCGCTATTTTGACAATCTTCAATAGAGCGAAGACGCGCAGTTTGAGTACTGCAGCTTCACAAAAGAGCCAGCAACAAACCAAGAAGCTATGCAGAGTCTAGAGGGAGAATTCTTGAAGCAGGCAATGTCATAGGAGATCGAGTCGATGAGGCAAAATGAGGCACAAACATTAGAGCCACTACCAGAAAACAGAAAAATAGTCGACTGCAAGTGGGTGTACAAGAAAAAGCTAAAATCAGATGGCACTATTGGTCGCTACAAGGCAAGGCTTGTTGCAAAGGGCTACACGTAGAGATATGGTGTCGACTATTTTGACACATATTCGCCCATGGTGAAGATGACAAGCATAAGGCTACTCCTTGCATACGCCACACAGTACAATCTAGAAATTCACCAAATTGATGTGAAAACAGTCTTTCTCCATGGAGATCTAGAGGAGGAGATCTTCATGAAGCAACCTGAAGGCTATGAAGACCCCGACAACAGACAATATGTCTGTCGTTTGTAGAGATGCATCTACGGTCTAAAACATGCATCACGGGCCTGGTACAAAAAGGTTGATGGTCTTCTGAAGTCTCTAGATTTCAACCCCACTCAACTAGACTTTAATGTCTACATCAAAAGAGTAGGAAAGGATTTTGTGATACTGACCATTTTCGTGGATGATTCGCTGATGATAGAAAATTCCTTGATGCTGATCAAAGACACGAAGAGTCAGATTTCTAAAAGCTACAAAATCACAGATCTTGGAGAAGCAACAAAATGCCTAGGGTTGGAGATCAGAAGAGATCGAACAAATGGCAAAATGCACTTGAGTCAGTCAGAATAGGCCAAAAAAGTGCTGAAGCAGTACCACATGATGGACTGCAAAGAGAAAGCTACACCAATGATAGTTGGAGCCAAGCTCACGAAACAAGATTTCCCAAAAACAGGAAGAACAGAAAATGGCAGGTATACCCTACCAAAACTTAATTAGGAGTCTGATGTACTTGACAATTTGTACCAGACCGAATCTGGCCTTCTTTGTTTACGCATTGAGCCAATTCTGTTCCAATCCTGGTCTAGCACATTGGCAAATGGCCAAACGAATCCTACAGTATCTGAAGGGTACCCAGAATATTGGATTAACCTACAGAGCTAGAAATGAGGAGAAAGGATTCGAGCTGCATCACTACAGTGATGCGAGCTGGACGAGCTGCAAGGATGACAACAAGTCAATTACTGGAGGATGTACAATAGCGTGTGGAACTGCAATCAGCTGGATATGCAAAAAACAAACCCTGGTAGCTCAATCCTCTTGCGAAGCTGAGTACGTCGCAGCCTTGAAAGTGGCAAATGAGGTAGTGTGGCTGCAGAGAGTCATTTCGCCAACGAGAGAGACATTGACGATCTTGCTCTAAAACCAAACTGACAATATAGTCGCTCTATTTCGTGTATCTCTTGGCCTTGTGCTGTGTCTTTTGATTGCTAGAATAAAATATGTTTTGTGATGCTTAGTCGAGTGTCTGGGATCCTGTAAGTGCTTCCGCACGAAAAGAAAATTCAAAGACAGAAAATTGTTTGCGAATCAGAAGAGAGAGGACGAACACGAAACGTAACAGATTTCGCACGAAAAGAAAATTCAAAGACAGAAAATTGTTTGCGAATCAGAAGAGAGAGGACGAACACGAAACGTAACAGCTTCCGCGACAATGGGCATGTTTGGACCAAACCAATGACCACCAATGTATCTTGTGATGCAATAGTGAGGATTAGCTATTGTGTTGGCTTACTGGAGTGCCCAAGGGTTACATGTTCCCAATACATAAATACTGGAAAAAAAAACAACATTTTCTTTAAAGGAACTACAGGCCTAAACATGCCCGGTTGGTATCTCAACTGATGCTATTGGCACAATTTCTTTTTCTTTTTGTCAAATACAGCAATCTGCATCATGTCCATGTACGGTTTATTATGTGATGCCAAGAGACACCACTCTCACCCAAATAATGATCCATAGGGGAGAACATGGACACGACGTGCAACCAGGAACTTCAAAGAGGACTATCGAAAAAACTAGAAAATTGGTCGAAAATGCAATTACTGCAGACAGAAAGGTAGGTCCAAGAAAGTTTCAAATGAGCATAGCCAAGGACCTAATAATGTCCATGATACTCAAATCTGGTAGAAAGTCTGAAGAGACTGTTGGAGATGTGGAGCTTGACAAATTATTGGACGAATTGGTGCCATTGGTGGAAAATTGAAGGTTCGCTCATACCCCACCTTGTGCCCGCAAATAACAATTTCTTTTGTTGCATGTTGTCTTTTAAATAATCGGTGCACTTCCATATAATAACTCTGAACTTGAATGACAGGCTTTGCAAGATGGTCACAATGGCAAGGGCTGCTTTGTTGCCTTTAGGAGATGGCCTTGATAGTCTTCTACTACTTAAAAAAAATTCAATGTTTGAATTTTTTCATGGCAGTAGGTATCCAGGCCAAGGTGGGCCTGATGAGCGTTGCTATGTTTTCAACATGTCTACAAAGGGCCTTGCTTCATGTCTAGACTTGATCAATTGGATGAGAAGAACAACCATTGGTGACCTCAAACATGCGTGGGTGCAATTTGATCACACAAGAAGAGCGATTGGGTGGTTGACAATGGCCTGCCACATGTATGATGCCAGGTGAAATGAGTGGCAACAAGCACTCTTCTCCACATTATATGCCTAGTAAGTAGTACTGATACTTGTTTTTTTTGCCATAGCATTCAAGAGCTTTTGACAGTAGCAACTTGCGGAATGAAAGAGGAGGACACACAATCTCAAATCCTATTTCGGACCTCGTTGAACAATGTCATGGAACAGTCGGGTCATGGTAAGGCAAATTTTCGAGGATTTTTGTCGGACGAGGCACAAGCAAATCAGAGAGCTGTCCAAACTGTTTTCAATGGTGATCCAAGTAATGAGATGGTTGGGGCTAGAAAGATCATGTTTGTTTCAATGGGAGCAGATTTTGCATATACACACAATGAAGTTCATCCAGAAGGAACATCAACCTGAACACAAAGTCATCTGTGAGAAATGGAGAAAAGCTAGCACAAAAGAAGAAGTAGTTGCACAAAGCAGATACATTCACCAATAGTGGAAGACATGAAAAGTGAGATATTCTGACCTGCCTTCTTTGGACAGTTGGATGAGTTGATGGAATGTTCGAATCACTCACTGGGGGAAATTCATGGTCGCGGTAAGTGAAGAATAAACACCACTGTTTATGTGAACAAAATTTCAGAGACAATTCGAATCATACTTGAATGGTATATGCACGTGTTGGATGTTGCAAACAAATTTGTCAGAATCAAAACATGGAAGCTGGCTAGCTGGAGAAGGCCACAAGATCCAAATATCTTTGGACGATGCATGTGTATCAGATATGGCAAATGCCCTTTTGCAGAGTGCAAAACAACATGCACACATGATGAAAAGACACCTTGGAAAAGGTCCAAGTCTACAAAATCTTATCAATTGGAACGAATCCAAGAAACTAGCAAAACCAAGTGCGGTACTCAAGACAATGCACCAAGCTGTTGTAGGAACACCAATGCATCGACAATCCACTAGCTTGGAAGGCGACCAGGAGACAGTACAGTTACAGATGTGAATGAGAATGACAGTCATAGGCTAGAGTACAACTATGAGAACGTAGAATGCAGGGGGAGGGGACGTCCGACGAGGATAAACTTTTTTGTGGGAGCATCAAACCTAGGATCAACAGATGCTAGGGACAAGCACGCTGGCAGTAACGTTTGTTGTATAAACAATGAAGCTACTATTGAACGTCAAATACACAGCACATTTTGGGCAATTAGAAGAACTAGCCTTAACATTCGTGTCAAATGTCTAACTATTATGGATACCAAATAAAGGCAAGTGTGGCCAATTGATTCCCAATGCATCAAAGGGTGTTCCTGCACCAAGCTTCTACTCCGCAAGAAGCCATCATACCGGAAGGACACAACAAATGATGTGGTTTTGCAATAGTGACTATACTCACACATGGAACCCTGACATGAGCATATCACCAAAGCCCACAAATATTCCAAATATGTGGCCTGTAGCTGAAGGAACAAACCTCACGCAGCTCGAGACAAAATTTCTCATCAAAGCTGGCTTCCAATCGAAAACAAAGCCAATTCATCAGGTTAGAACCCTTGAAGTGCAAAACTCGCATGTCAGAGGCAATAAGGGTACCGTGCAATCAAACTCGACAGTTGGAGACGATAACAGACGTTCAAAATACAGACCTGTCATTTCCCAAGCTGCACAAGCCCGCATAAAGAAAGCTCTGTCTATGAATGCAGAAATCATGTTGGAAAACGTTGTGGAAGAAGGAAAAAATGAAGTTTTTGAGGTCAAGACAGAAACCTCTCCTATGCTTAGCAATCATTATGATGTTCACATAACCAACAAGCCAACATGCTCGTGTCCTGATTTTCAAAATTGGCTAGTGTCCGATAAAACCTATTTGGCATGCAAACATATTAATTTCATATTTCTCAGAGTAATGGGCCTTGATCAAAATAGCAAGATAGTCATTCATCAGCCCACCTTAAACAATGTAGATGTTCCAGGCTTTAACTCGTAGTAAAACTTATTATTGACTTCACATTGTGAAAGGAAGGACGATTTTGACATCTACGAAAGTTTTAATTGATTGCTATTATTCTATGGGTGCAAGAGGACCATTAATACAAGTACAAATCCACTAGCACGGGATTGATACTGGAAGCTTTACAAATATCAACTGATTTTTTTGTTAAAGTGTTGTCATCCTACTATGCATTTGTAATACATGCAATTATTGGACTCAAGCTACCAACAACTGTTTTAACTGCTGCATTGGCGATAGTAGATACTGCCCTTTTATACTCTTATGTTTGATGATTTATATGTGAACAACAATCAATATATCTTCATTTAAATGTATGTGTGGGTGTGCATTTCGTTAAGATTTGTTTTTTTTTTTTTGGTCTGTAGAATTGTGCATAGTTATACTACCCTACTTCCTAAACAATGAAATACCATGATGCTCTCCATCTCCCATGATGTATCCCGTTCTTCCAAGCAACTGAGCTGATTAGACTTAGACTGGATGTTGTACTTGTGGCTAGTAGTTGTGTATAAACATTTACTTATGTGCCTAGACTTTTGTTTATGTAAAAAAAAAACCAAGAATCATGCTATATGATAAAGGAATGAGTTGGCTAGTGGCATAATATATTGCCAATGTTAAGGACAACTTCCAATGCATTATCATCCTTAAATTCGTGGGGCCCTCTTTGTTGTTAGAAAATACATCTATTTTCCATAAGCTATTTATTGAACGCATGGGTATCTCAATAGAGATACACTAGTTTTAGATGTGAGGCAATATTGCATTTCATTGGAGTAGCCATACCTTAGACATGTTATATTATGTTATATTTCACTGATATTGACATCCCTTAGACATGCATGTAGAATGGAAGGATCATTTAGCAATATAGCGAAAATAAGCTTGTAGTGGGTGAAATCTACTAGTGGAAAAAGCTCGCTTCGAACACGTAAAAGCTCGCCTGCAAAAGCTTGCCGCAAAAAGCTCGCCAAAAAATCACACCCAAGAACAAATAAGACAGTTTTTTGGATTTATCACATAAGATTTGTCTTGAGAAATGACTTAATGCACTATAGATATTTATGAATTGTGATTTTTTTGGTGGTGTAATAGGGGAATGTTTGTTGGAGACAGATTTGGGTGAAAGCTATTTCTGGATTGGAAAATAGTAAAGAAAACAAACCATATTATTGCTACTTTGATGTATTTTGAATTCACCTAAGCAATAAACTCTGGAGGTGTGTAGAATTGTCTTGTTCACTAAGTATTTTAGGTAGAGCTTTTGAAGAGTGTTGGATTGAATCAAGTTTAATTTGGAAGTAATTACTGTTAGTTTTGATAGATCAAATATTGTTACCATACATTTGATGATGTGGCATGTCTCCACCACACGCCAATCTGCATTTTGGTAAAGAAGCTGTCTACTGGCACATCATGGTGATATGCCACATCATCAATGTATGGTAACAATCTTTGATATGTCATAACTTTCTTATTTGAACTTTGATGAAGATGAGGTAAAAAGAAAAAAATGATCTAATCTTCGCATAGAATCGAACAGAATGATCAAATATTGCATATGATTTTGTAAAACTTTTGAAAATTTCTAGGAAAATTATTGTTATTCTACTCATCGTTAGATTGATGGTTGATGTTGTTGTAGATGTTGTTTTGCAATTTCTTGCAAATTTGCCCTCTTTAAACCATGTAAGTTTGTTTAACTATGGTTTGCTCGATATATATCACTATTAACCATAACTTCTAAGAGCTGGGTAGTTAGGAGTTTTGCAGGTAGCAAGTATTATCAAATCACAAGTCCGAACCCTACCCAGCAAAAGTTTCCAAATGTACACAAATATTATTGGAAAACTCCAAACTTTTTGAGATCGACAAGCTATGTTACATAACTGCACAAGTGTAAAAACTTTATTGGGCCACGTGTACACTAAATGGTTGAATAGTCAACAACAACATCTTAACAAACGACCCTTTTGGTGCTTGGAACTCCTCTAATGTCAAGTAGGTTTCTTGCTTGCCCAGTCTAGTAATGAAGTTCAAAGTGGATCATGGCAATTCAATTAAGACAAGGCCACTTTTTGGGTGGGGATTTGATATTGAGCTACTGTCAAGTCACTTGATAATTCACCTCTCTCCAATATATGTAGCATGCACATATAGAAGATTCTTTGTTTTTCTTTTGGATTCTTTAAAATCAGTGAGATCCTAGCATACTGTCGGAGAGATATTTTTTGATAATCCAAAAATTCGTTATGTATATAAAATAGTCAATCAATCTACCCTTAGGTTTTGGTGTGGTTTTAGATATTTGTCTAGCCTTCACAATAGATATACCACATGTGTAAGTTGGCTCTACCTCACGGGTATGTACGTTCTCTTGACAGTGCTTGAAACAAGTATATCTCATTCAACATTGGTTGATGGATGAACATATATATTTGTGTTATGGTCTAATCCCATCACCTTGAGAAATATGAAGTATATGTGTTTGCAAGACATTTCCCTCCCAACACCCGTTTCTAAAAATCTGGACATGTGCACGTTGGGTGGCTAGATATGTGTACACTGTAACTTTGTCCACCTTCGGTCTCTATTTGAACAATATCATATTTATGTAGCTCATTTGCCTCACTACAATCATGCGAGCAATCATGGAAATTTCTCTCTCTATCCGCTCCCATGTTGCAATTGACACCCCGGGCCTAAACTTGTGGCGTGGGCCCTCTCTTTGGGTGGCAGGTGACTCTGTCTGTATAGGTGCTGGGTATTGAGAAACCTACATCTCCCAGAATGTGGCCAGTGGGATTCTGTGATTTAGTAGCTCCTACTTCAAGTGGCGTTGTTTCTATTTGAAATCCTCCACGTACGAGCATATCTACTTCTATCTGCATCAAATTGGTGTCAAATGCAACGGGCCAAATATTTGGAATTTTACTCAAGATAGGGCAAATGCTCTTCTCTGGTGTGCATAACATTGGTGTTGCAAAACCACGTCATTTGCCGAGTTTTGCCATTGGGGTGTGTTCTTGCAGACCAAAAACTGGGAGTAGGCAAGCCTTTCGAGCAATTTGGAATTCCAATACCACATTTTCCATGGTGGGGCAACCAACCCAAACATTTGACACGACGCTTGTGAGGTCCTTCTAATTGCCCAAAAGGTGTTGTGTATTTCATGCTCACCCACTTTCTCTCCCCCAATCACGCATGTGTTGGATTGATTTGTAAAACTAGCTTGTTCAAACGGTTTGGAGCACGACGGTGTGAAGTGAAAGTCCATCTTTCCAGGCTAATCCTTATTCTTTCGCTTCACATTCTCAAAGTTGAACTCTAGTATGTGTACTACTATTGTGCTCCACATTCACAACAATGGGTGGCCTTCTTTTTTGACGTACCATGTCCCTATCCCCATCGAGAACTTCCGTTGCATGGTGCATCGGTGTCTCAGTCACAACATTCTGGACCGTATTGAGCACCTCGCGTGGTAGGGTTGGATTGTGAGATGCACTTTGGTTAATTAATGTCTCCAAGCTTGGCCCCTCTTTCAAATGCCTACCAAGTGTGTATGCATCTTGCTTTGCGCCTGGAGCAGAGCACTGGCCATATCTGAAACACAGGCATCGACGAGATCAAGTTATGATGCCCCTCGCCCGCTAGCCAACTCCCATGCTTTGATTCTCAAAGATTGGTTCTTGGAGTGTTATCCCCCTCTGAAGATCATGTTGATAATAACGAAAAAAAGATATAATATTAATTGGTAAGAATCTAGAGCTAGATTTTGAAAGAACAAATTTTAAAAACCAACACCCTTCCAAAGATTTAGGATTTTGGAAAACAAGTTCCAAGCGCTTGCCTCCAAGGTTCCGTCCCCATTGAGTTGGGATCGGGCCCAAAACCTAAAGTCTCACAAAAATGTGCTTGCTTGAATCTTATTCCCTCTGACTTGGGCCCACTATTTGAAACGAGGGCAAGGGCAAAAATTCATGGGCTTTAAGATCCTAAAATAATGTTCATTTCATTACTGTGCACATCGGGGAGGTGGGGCTGCACATTAAACGGGTCAACGGGCTCTAAATTGGAGTCAAATCAAAGAGTATGACTATAGCCACCCATCCAGGCTGTGACCTAAGTGAAAATATCTTTTTTTCTTTTCACTACATATTACATACAACAAAAAGTACGGCTCATGTAATGTTTTCATGTAGTATATTTATGGCAGTTGGCCTACATGAAAGTGTCCAACAGAGGACAATTCACATATTTGGGTGGGCCAAGGTCGTGAGGGTCCTATACGACGTCTCGGCCTAGGGTAAGGGCCCAAAAGCACATGGTGTGAAATTTGACACGTAAAACGAGTTTCTGTTGGTTAAAACCAATGAAGGGCGAGTATTGAAATCTTTTATACCAGTCGGTTCATGGTATTACATTATTTTTGAGAAATTGATACTAGTCGAGTACGAATGTATAGAAGTTTACAAATTGGTGGCTGATATCAATCGACCCAGGTATTACTAGCCTAGTATAAACTTATGAATAAATATCTAGTGCTTTTTTTCTAAAATGACATTTGTTTTGAAGGGTAAGATGCATTTGATGAAAAGCATGCATGCACATTGCATATGATTTGAAAGGCTAATATTTTGCGATGCCCACAAATGTATGTGGGACATTATGAAATTTTTTTATTACATATGTAAATTTTGAAAAAATGGATATCATATTCATACCATAGAGAAATCGATCCTTTTGCCCAAATCTAGGTAACTAAATGAGCATTGACTAGGCTAACCCCTAAAACTAGAAATGGGGAGGCATAGACCTTAATTTCAAAGAATTATACATGGTTGGGTACATTATTTGATACCCAAATTGATTTGTGTTGAGCACCAAGATACCTGCTCTACAATGGTTAAAATTGATTTTTAGTGTTTACAGGTAAAAAAACAGTACGTATGTACGGATGATAGAGGTGTAGTAGCTATAGCCTATCCCGGCTTTGGAGGAAGACTTGATTGTGGCTTCTAAGTTCTAAAGAGCAAACGTCAAAGGAAACTCTGGAGTCTGGACTCTGCATCAAGGATCAGTGATCACGGTTCTTCAATCCTGATGTTGCCGAAAGGAAGACGACAAACGCAGCTTTAATGCGCTTGGATGCATGCGTGCACATACACCCAAATGACTGCAGCCCGCCCTGCAACCAAATGGCAAATGGCAAACGCCAAATGCGATCTCCGCCACAGCCACACGCTGCCACAACACTAAAATAACGTGATCATCGCCGGTCGCTGGAGCAGCTCTAGAGTCTAAGGTATGCTCTGAATTCTCTTCGCAGCATCGCAGCGGCAGTGGCAGGCCAGGCACCATCTACAGACTTTAAAGCACCTTCTGACTGGCTGGCTTCAGCAGGAAGAAAAGGAAATTAGAAGACGCGTATATGGCTGTCACCCTGAGCACTGAACTGAACAATCCTACCACCTTTGGAGTTTGAAGTTTGTCGTGTATACAACACGAGTCGTGTTCCAATTTCCACGATTTGTACCGTGTACATGAGTCTCAAGAGGAAAAATGACATATATTGGCGTTTTTGAGTGTCATTGATCGGTTTGAGAGTTGAGACACTTCCCTGAAGTTCCATCCAATATCTCTCAGGCTCCACTGAGTTTCCTTTTAATATCTTAAAGAGTGTTAATTCCTGAAAAATGTTGCCCCAAAAGACATGCATTTTCTAAAGCTTCTTGGTTTTCTTAGAACCAGTACTCATAAAAGGGTTAATATGCTTATTTAAAAAATTGTCAATTTTTTTTTATGATATATATTTGTGAGAAATAATGCCATTTCATTCCTATACTTTGCCAACTATATTGAGCAATGCTACTAAATGTTATGCTTAGGTATAATAAATCTCTTGTTAAAAGACTTAGCGCATCTTTATTCACTAAGAATGTACCTATCATAACTAAAAAGCACAATTTTTTGAAGACTTTCAATATGTAATTAATTCTCGGGCTTTAACCCAACCCACCAATGCTCGTAAAAAAAAAACCCACAAAATTATTATGAAATCTATAAAAGGAAAAATAAAACCCCAAAATCTAAAATTTATAACTAAAACCAACCGATTTTGAACTATTAAGAAAATCTATAAATTTAAAATGAAGCGATAAAAGGTGAATTTCAACAAATGGATTGCTTGTATTTGTCAATTTTTGCGAGCACTGCAACCCACCCCCTCATTGCTTGTGACAAATTTATTAATTAGCCTCCTTATTGGCAAGATGTAAAGATTGTGCAAAATTTGGGCACTTGCAAGATGCAATTTGTCAGCTTCAAAATCTTCTGTAGTGTTCACAAAAGAAATAAGTTTTCAGGACTAGGAAAAAATGTGGACCCGATCTTCTAGGCCAGAATATCTCTCAAGAGTCAAGAGTATCTCTCAAGAGTCAAGAGTCATGAGGAGGCTTAAAAGTTGGGATTTGTAATGAAAGATTGCATGTCAAATTAGCATGCTCTTATAATATTGTCAACCCAACCTTTTTAGATACCTACAATGCTATAATTAAAGGCAAAAAATTACAAAATTAAAGCTTATGATTTTGAAATTTACCACTAATCTTAGTTGAAAATTTACCCCTTAAAAACCTAAAATGTTTTAAAACGAATTGTTGGAATGAATATCTTAGCATTCATCTTGTAAAGTTACAATTACTATTATGTAAATTTTACGTATAGAAAACATACAAAATTTAAAACTCGTAGATAAAGTGCCTTGTCTCAACAAATGGCATGTAAGGATATATAGTTTGTGAGAGCAATTATGTCTAAAGCCTTCTTGAGTTCCAAAAGAAATGAATAATATGTTGACATTTGAAAGGTCATTCTTTCAATTGAAAATTAAAAACAAAAACAAGATGAGCCCATCATTTTCCTACTTAATCTTGAAGTGCAATAAAATTTTCAAAGATGTCAACATGTCATGACTCACAATGCATCAGTTGATGATTTGATTTTGCAGTAGATTATGCAAAGGATGCCATTCTTTGGAAATAGGAGCTTAAAATTGTTGAAACACTTGGGGAGCTTACCTAAGTAGGGCATTAGGCCCATAAAAGCTAGGCCAAAAAACGCATATATGGCATATATTACCTGCTAAAGCCTTGGATCGGGCTTGGCTGGTCCACAGACATAAAGGCCTTGGCTCAATGCTTTATCTTAGACTTAAAGCACATGTAATGCATATTGCGACTTGAAAGTCACAAGACAACATGAAAGCCGTATGAGAACAAGATTGTGAATGCTGACAATAAAGAGGATATTATGGATTAGATAATGGTTATTGGAGGCAGTGCTGCAAATTGATGGGCAACTCTACCCTTCAAAAAAATGGGTTTCTTTAAAATTGAAGGAATGCCCATTTATTTACTTTCATGAAGGGTCCATGATTTAAATGCCCTTCATTTGAAGGGAAAAAGGCCTAGGACGACCATTTTGCCCTTCAATCTGTAGCACTGAAATTTGGAGGCTCAATGTAAAGATATAATTGGCAAGTCCTTTTGTCAATTTGCGATAATGCTTCTTGGTTTCCAAGGGGAGGCTCGAACCTGGGACCAAAGAAACTTTGGATGCCAAGCTAACCAGTTGAGCCAACCCCGTTGGATCAATTTGCGATAATGGTGAGACAAGAGAACAAATCATTATATCCTTACCATGGGCTGACAAATATGCATTTTCATACATAATGTGCCATTAAAATCTTAAAAGAACTAGAAAAAATTCATTTTCAAGATTTTGTTAATAATTCCATCCGCAAGGACTAGGTATCTTTAAGATTCCATCTATAAAAATTGTCTACTTTCAAGATTCCATCCATGAAGGTTAAGCCATTTCAAAATTCCATCCATGAAGACTTTCTATTTTGAGGGCTAAAAATTATAATAAAATTTGTAAAAACAATGAGGTCCTATTATTATGCCATAGGAGTGGTGGTCCCCAAACTCAATCTAAAATTTATGTAAGATTTGAGTAGGCATACATTATAGCTCATAAACAGTGAAACATTGATGCCATAGAAGTTTTATCCATGAGCTAAAATGTTTGCACATCTTTTGCACTTAGGGATTTTAAAAAAAATTATTATGACCTTTCTATTTAAGTCAATAAGATCCAATTATGATGAATAGGTATTTCTATTTCCCTTTTACTCTATGGAAACATCATCAAACTACACATCAACTTCATTGGAATACAATTTTGAAATTTTACTTTGTTTAACAAGAATGAATCCTCTTTGCATTTTTTCTTTGGAATGTAGATTACAATGTGATACTAAAATGTGAAAGCTAAAATTACTAAGAAATGGGATATTTTTTTGTGACCTTTTCACACATGAATTTGAAACCTAAATGGAGTTTTTGGTGACCATCTAGCCTTTAAAATTATAGCAAAGTTGGTGGGAAGATCCCCAAATAAAGGGCTAATTTTTTCTGAAAGGATTATGGTTTATAGGGGATCTAATCTCTCCTTATGAGCTATATATGATTTGTTCATCATGGGAGTCACGATTGAGTAGTACTAAGTAGTGTGAGTATTGCTATCAACACATGTAAAATTCCTTGGTGTGCTAGACCGGGAAAGTATAGGAATGAATTAGGCATAATTTAAAAAATTGATATAATAAAGTCTTTGATGATTTTTTTAGGTGAACATAAATAGCCTTTCATGAGTAATAGTGTTAAAAAAGCCGAGAAGCTTTAGAAAAATGCAGGTCTTTTGAGCATAATTGAAAAAGGTTTCCTGAGCATTGCTTCCATAACACATTTACAGGCATAATTGATAGAAAAAACAAAATGTGATTAATAAAACAAGGCGCACCAGGTGGAATCCTTTCTGCCCACTGTCCAGTGTGCAGTGCCCAGTACAAACTTCTATCGTCCCGACTCCCCAGGAACAGATTCCTTTGCAAATTTAATACTATGCCAGGATCAGCTTAAATACAGAGCAAATCCTTGAAGTAAAGCCTAAAGGAATCCCGTAGTAAATAAAAAGTTTTAGAGGAAGATCTGCCCTTCAAATTCCAGGCCTGCGAGTCAAGCATAACTTCAAATCAAGGCTCAGCTTATAGATCCAAATATTAGAGGCTGAGATCTTGTATCTTTCAATAATAATCAATCCTTTGTTTGCAAGTTGCATCATCTGAGCTGGCCTGGCTGGCGAAGGAGGGGAAATAATGGCTGTTATTGCCTGCCATCGTCCAACATTTCCATTCTCTATATCTGCACTCTAGACTCTGGACTCTGGACGCAGCATTACCGATCAAGCTATGGTCTTGATTAGAATCTCCGTTTCTAGATTGTGCTCTACATTGCTACAGCCGACAACTATCGTTTAGTGCATTGTGTTAACACTCCAGTCTCCTCCGTCGCATAAAGAAAACAAGCGGGTGCGTCCCAGCTCTAGTTCAGCTCTATTTTAGCCTACTAATAACTGCCCATCCGATTAGATTATTCATTTTCTGAAACTTCTGATCTTGCTAGTCTGTAGGTTGTGGCTTGAATCTTGATAAATGTGCTTATTGGTCTACTAGTTTTCGATGACAGTACCATTGTGAATTGACTCGTGAGTCTAAGAACCGTTCTCCATTTATCTGAAAACCAAAGACATATCTATCAAGCAGCCATTGTGGTGCGTGATCAAGATACAGATATTACTCTTGGGTGTCTGTTCTTAATCTTATTCTTTGTGATTTGTCTTGTCATCTTTGTACAACTATATTTATATACTAAATACTCAGCACTTAGAGGGGAACTTAAAAGTATTTTAGATTTATCGTTGTGATAGGCAGCTGATCTGAAGTGGCCGTTTGTATTGCAGGTACTAAATGGACAAGAAGCAGCCTCAGATTTCTAGGCGGTTTGAGGAACAGATTAACAGGCTCATAATAACCAATAGAACCTTGGTCGAAGCTCCAATGTTAACATGAAGTGCGTTATCAAATTATCTGGCAAAACACAGCTGAATGAAATTTGAGTTTGTGCATCATATGTAAGAAAGACAGATTGTTTATCGCGAAATCTTTACATCATTCGAGATGTATCATATGCTCAATTCCTACGTTGAGTCTGCAGGTACGATTCCAGCTCATGAAACAATATAGACAACCATGTTTTATCTCTATAAAGAATTTAGAGTATATAGTTTTCAAGCCATTGACTTCAGAGCTTGAGATGATTGTAACGCTAAAGTAAGTACTCGCGGCTGCAGGCATTGAGGTCAATGATCAGAGAAAACGGTTGCAGCAGATGGATCCACGTGCTTACCTACGCGGTACAGCACCAGACGATTGCGCTGGTACTGGTTTTGATCACTTGCAACTTGATCAAGCAATAATTTTACAGCAGCATCCAGCTATTGCCCTTTTGCAACAAAAATTCAAGCAGTTGGAGAGGAGCAAAGAAATGAGATCAAAACAATTGCAGCATCAACGTGCTCTCTACGAATTCTCCTCTACCTTGTCCTTGCTTTCTGTTGAACAGCAGCACATAGTTCAGGATTCTCCCACTGTTTTCCCTACCTTAACCAGCAATGGCTCCCCAGACTGGAATTATATGTTCTCAAATCAGCAGCCAATGCAGCGTACATCTACTGACTGCGTAAGAAATAGCTACAAGACTGTGGGAACTGACACTGTATGCCAATTCAACCACCAGTTACCCAGCTTTGTGCAGAGTAGGAGCATCGTCAGCTCTGGTTCTAAGGGAGGCTCTCCAGTTTTTTGCAGAGATCCACGTGCTCGTCGAACGTCGTCAGGACACAGTACGGTGAGCAGCGGCTACCTACAGTCGACAGAAAGTGAAAGCGGCATGCAGCCGCCAGAGGATTTGCACCATAAACAGTTCATAAGTGCCGCTGCAAAAAGAAGGTCTAGTTCCAACTCTTCCACATCACAATTTTCATTTGAGCATCCGCTCTCCGATGATTGCATTATCTCACTCGAAGAAGAATCCACGTCGGCTCTCTTATGGCCGAATCAGTCTGTAGAATCCGAGGTGGAGACGGCCCTGTCTCTTGGTAATTGCTACAAAATTGGTTGCAGTGCGTTTACCCAACGAAAAGTTTTGCTCGATCCTTGTAGTACAGTTTCCGGGGACACATTCTCGGGTGAAATTGACACAACTCTCCATCTCTGAGCTTCTTCGCATCGCTCTTTATCCACGGTGTTGTAGGACAATGCTGCCATTGAGCACAATGGCTTCCATTTAAAGTTGCCTGCAGGCTTCTTCTTTCTCTCGTTCTTCTTCATGAAATTTAAATATAATGAGCTGCCTTGAGTAGTCAATCCCACGTGATGGGGTATCTGTGTCAAGTTTTTTTTGCTTATCTGAAGTTATAACTTCTGCAATGTTTTGGTAGCATTAATCTGCGGGTGCAACGTAGTTACGACTCTCTCGGCTCAGCTCAATCAATCTGCTCTCAGAGATTATCTGTATAAATTTTAATATCACGACTAAGGGATTAAGGGGCACAGGCACATCCTACATATGTAGTCATGATCTGTAATACTAAGTAATTGAACCTCTCCACTGCTGAGTCTTGACTTTTTACAAAGAGATAGACTGCAAGTCTAGATTAGGTTTACTATAGACATTGCTGTAAGGCTGATATTTTCTTGGCTTATCATGCGAAGCATCAACTGGGAAAAGCCATATCCAAGTGTGATTTGGTCATGCGTTCGCGCGTTTCTGTCAAGATTCTGTCTACGCAAGCAATTTTCATTACATATTCTGTCAAGATTGAGTCATTGCGTTTCCATACATTTTCATTGTTTTGTGCATGAACTTGGATTTCTTAAAGTCTGCAGGACATCACGTCGTCTTGTATACGAGCACTTGCTATGCAAAGCTACAGTAAATGCATGAGAGTCATCCATGTTTGGTCCTGGGCTTGAATTCCTTAGCTTGCCAGCTTCCAGCTTATGTTGGAAACTGATAAATGCCACGCCAGCTACCCAGCAGAAAATGACATACAAGTAATCAACACGATATTGGAGTAAGTAGAGAGATGCGTAATCTTCCTGAAAATTCTGCTCATATATATAGCCTGAGCTGAATGGACTCGGGAAATGTATTGGATGGTCTTGAATCGTGGGCGGTGACTTTCCAAGGATAATCTGAAATGCAATGAAAATGTATGGAACGCAAATTTCTTAGAATAAATAGTCAGTGACTAAGATTGAATGCACGATAATTAGTAAATCTCCAAATCCAATGATCTTAGAACTATAGCATAGCGGTTGACGTTTTCATTTTATAATCTTTTGATCAAATCTGGATTCACATTCTTTGCATGGATAGGGATATGACAAAATTCTAGAACGTGCACTAGATGATCATGTGAATGATATTTGAAAGTCTTTGTTCATGCTAGTTCGTGATGATTTTTTCTGGTATGCATTGAGTGGTGAGTGATATTTTTTAGTTGTTAATTTGAAATAATTCGGAAACTCATATTGATGAATTCACCTCCTACGTGATCAAAATATTTCTTAGTGCTGGTAGATGGCAGTTCACAAAATTTCTAAAGAAGTCTTGCATTGAAATATATGTGATGTCTGCAAGAGTTTTTTTTTTGTTTGGCAAAAGTAGCTTATCAATTAAGATACTTCATAGTCAGATTCATATAAGAAGCTGTAGCCTATATGAAAACCTCTTTCTAATCACAACATATGTGTGAGTACGTAGCCAATTTCTATTGCACATCAAACTATAGAATATCCAAATTTCTAGAACATTTTATTTTCAGACCTTCAATTCTTTTATCACTCTTGAATATTCAGCTACATGATTAAACTAAATAATATTCATCAAGTGTTCATGTTCTATATTCATAATCGATATTCCAAATATTTATTCAGAGTATTCATGAACATCATTCAAAGTATTCATGATTAGTATTCAGAGTATTCACTATCGGTATGCAGTGTGCTCATGATCACTATCAAGAGTATTCATAATTCAGTATTTAGAGCATTCATGTTTCCACATATAGAGTATTAATATTTCATTGATACTCAAAATATTCATGTTTCAATGTTTAGAGTATGGACATTTCATTTTATGAAAATTTCGAATAATTTGCAAAGCAAAAGGTGAAATAACAAGCAATAAATGTCAAATGAAAATCATAAAGATTTTTGAATATATATGAAAAGCAAATTGGACTAGGTAGCGGGCATGAGCAGGCCCGCTACCGGCTGTAGCATGCAGCCTTCATGCACCCAGCCACCCTGGTGCATTGAAGGTTGCCTGCTACTGGGTAGCAGGCCTGCTCAAGCCTGCTAACAGGCATAATTGAAGTTTGGGCCTTTCAATTAAAAGAAGATGAGTTTAAACATTTGTGGTCAGATCCAATTAAAACCTGCCACTTGGGAGTATACAACAATAAGGACCGCACAACAAAATGGAGTGGCTGAAAGGAAGAATAGGACTTTTTGTGAAAGTGCTAAAGCCATGAGGTTAAGTGCTAATCTTGATAAACCATTTTGGGATCAAGCTTTGTTTTGTGCCAATTTCTTGTGCAATAGGTGGTCGAGTTCTATTTTGGATGGAAGGACACCTTTTGAGATGCTATTCAAGAGGAGGCCGAGTAATGTCAACTTTCTAAGAACTTCAAGGATGCACATGCGTACTACAAGAAAAGGTGGCAATTTCTGCAAATTTTGCCATTTTTTGCCAAAAAAATTGCGGAAACGGATTCCGCAATTTTTTTTGGCAAATCCGCAATTTTGGTCCCGCAATGTTTTTGGCTAATTTTTCGCAATTTTTATGGCTAAATTAACAATAAAAAAGTTGAAGAAACCCACCCGCAATTTTTTGGGATAATAATTGCGGAATCTGTTTTCACAATTTGTTTGGCTGATATTTTTTGCTAGACTTTTTGGGCAAAAATTGTCAAAAAAATTGTGAAAATTCATTTCCACAATGGTTGTGGCAAAAATTGCGGATATTTTTCCGCAATTTTCTGTGCAAAAATTGCGAAAAAAAATTGCGGAAATTCATTTTCGTAATTTTTTTCAAAATAGTGTCAATTACGAAAATGAATTTCCGCAATTGTTTTGGCAATTTTTGCCAAAACAATTACGAATAAATACCTGCAATTTGTTGGCTAAAATTGCAAAAAATATCACCAACCCTAAACCCTAAACCTCGATAGCAAGTTCTTTACCTCAGATAACGGCTGAGCTAAACATGACTGTCATGGCGTCGGATCCTTCTCTATAGTTGCATGCTACATGAGATACGAAAAAAATTATGAAATTGTTAGAAAACTTATCTCTATCTCTCTAATGAGGTCCATACTTTTTATAGGGCTTTTACAATTTAGAGTATGACATCCCATGCATTGTCTTGTGTCTCAACGTACATGTGTAATAATTAGACTCTTAGAAAGAAGTGAGGTTAAATCTCTTTAACTGTAGATAAAGGCTGAGCTGAACCCAACTGTTGTAGCATTGGATCCTCCTCTACAGCAACATGATGCATGATCAAAACTGAAATAAGGAATATATCTCATTCTCTCTCTTTGTCTCCCTCCCTCTCCCTCTCTTTATATAGATAGCTAGGACCGTACCAAGTTTCAAAAGAAAGAGATGGAGACAGAGAAAGAAGAAATGAGAAAGCAAACTAACCTGGGATAAACTTTTTATCATCTTCATCTACATTTGTACAGTCTTTCAGAGTTCTTCCATTTCTTCACTTTGTCTCTCTATCTCCTTCCTCATTTCATCTACTTGGAAAGAATACTGCATCTCTTTTCTATAGCCACTTAGGCCTCTTACTCTCTTTTAGAATGTTTTTAATCACTGAATGTATTAAAATGTTTTTAATCATTGAATGTATTAGAATGTTTTTAATCACTGAATGTTTTATTGCTAACATATTTCCTATTGTAGGATGCTCTCATAATAGATGATTTTGCTGCGAGACGAGGTTGTTTCAGACAACACGCATCCTCGTTCCAGAGGGATAGTGGACTTGGCCACTATCTTAGGCATTTCCTGAAGAATGAAATCTGTATTGCTCATTCCAAGCTGAGCCCAGTTGGGGAGAGTCTTGTGAGAGATTTCAACTAGTTTAGTCTAGTTTAGTCACATTTTGGTAAATTGTCAATAAGAGGCCAAAACTCATTTTAGACTTAGAGATAAACTTTTTGAAGTTATATTAGTTTAAAATACATTCAATAAAAACTTTTGGAAAGTGTGGAAAAGTTGGTAGTCGAGTTTGAGAGAGATTCAAATTTGAACTTTGGGTACATTGAATCTAGACCCAAAAATAGTAGGGTTTACATTTTGGAGGGAAAGCCAAGTGGCCAAATAGGTTTTGAAAACTCTATAAAAGGATGTAACTCATGGAGAGACACATATTCTCTCTTCTATCTCTCATTTCATCATTATACATGGTTCTCTTTGGGTTCTACTACTCATTGGTGCACTATCTTGGTGTTATCTTGCAATCTTGTGTGTAGAATGATCATTGATTGCTATTTTTGGTTCCACACGTGTGAAATACAGTAGTGTACTGTAATTGTACGGACAACAAACATATTTTATGTTTTGGTTCATTTTTGATCAATATCTCTTAGAGTTTGCATCTCATTTTGTATGTAGATGCTGATTTTTCTACATTGGCAGGATTGTTGGTTTGCTCCTTATTGTAACCAAAGATTTGGGACATGGATTGGATCTTGAATGATCTGAAATCCTTCACATGGTATCAGAGCTCTTGTGTTTCAGGTTATGAAAGGATCAGCCATCTTTAGCAAGGATTTTGGAGGAGTTACCAATGCTAGAGCATGCTAGATTGATCTCTACTAAAAAATCAGCATTTTTGCATGTGTAAAATTGATCTTTTGTAGGTCAAAACTCAATATAGAGTTATATACTTGATCAATTCTGATTTCACACTTGGCTTACTGGAATTAGATGATTTTTGGTGCATTAGGAAGGTCTCATTGGAGTCTACAAGAAGATATACCAAGTTTCTAGAAATTGCATGTAGAATTTGAGATATTCAATTTTTTGTGATTTTGTCAAAACCCTAATTTTGATTGGATCTCTAGTTTGTGAGGTTACTAAACTTCATTTGAGTGTGTTTCAATCGTAGGAAGTGGCAAGAATCATTAGATTGAGGATAGATCATAGGTTGATCAAGATTTCACTATTCTATGTGTTGATTTTCTAGTTAGAAGTGCTAGAAGAGATTTGAGAGGTTCCATATCTTTGTGATTTCTTCTTGAGTTCATTTGTTGACATCAAGAGAGTGCTTTGTGCATTGGAACAGGTTGAAAGAGAAGATCAGGTCACTTCAACATGGCTACAAGTGGTGGATTTAAGTTGGAGAGCAATGATAGGCTTACCTCAATCAACTATTTTACTTGGAAGGTGAGGATATAGTCCTTATTGGAGATGAATGAGTTGATGGAGATTGTTGCAGGTGTGGAGGAGAGACCTCAAGCACCTCAAGATCAAGTGAGGTATGACAAGAGAGCAAAGAAATCTCTACACATGATCAAGATGAATGTTACCAATGAACTTCTCAAGGAAGTTGGTAAGTGCACATCATCTTTGGAGGCTTGGGAAGCTTTGAAGAAGCTTTATGAATCCAAGTCTACATCAAGAGTGCTTACTCTTAGGAGGCAAATCTTTCAAAGTTTGCAAAATAAGGAAGAGAGTACTCATGCTTTTGTTTTGAGGGTTAAAGCATTAAATGATGAGTTAGCATGTATTGATGAAAGCATTAAGGAGGTAGAACTTGTTCAAGTTATACTTAATGGCTTGTTGGATGAACATGCTAATCTTGTTCAAAGTTTGCTATTCAAAAGACTTTGCCAAGTATTGTGGATTTGCAAGAGATCTTGGTGAATGAGGAGTATAGGCTTCAATCAAGAAGAGGTGGATCTACATCGACATCTTATTATGAAGAGGAGGCTATGTTCATCAAAGGCAAGTTCAAGGGCAAAGGAAAAGGGCAAGATAAGTCTAAGTTGAAATGCTTTTATTGTGGAATCAAAGGGCATTTTGCAAATGAATGTTTGAAGAAGCAAAGAGATGAAGGTGGCAAGCAAATCAACTTTACTACTAATGATGAGGATCTAGGTGGTGGTGATTCTCTTTTGATGTGTTCTTCAAGTGTTGGTCAAATGATAAAGAAAGGATACATGGTAAAGTTTGGTGGTGATGCTTGTTTCATTACAAAGGAAGAAATCTTGGTTGCTAGGGGCAATAAACAAGGTAGACTTTTCAAGCTTGATGCTTTTGTTATGGCTAACAAAAAGGATGGAATGGAAAAGGAGATTGGTCTCAACTTTCCAAAGTTCCCTTTTAGCATCAATAAGATTGGTGGATCTTATGCAAAGTCTAACAAGCTCCCTTATGCTAGATCTAGGTCAAGATCTAATATGCTTCTTGGAGATGTTCATCTTTGTGCTAACTTGGCTAGTCTTGAGGATAATGATGGTGTTTCAATGGTTCTTCATGGCAAGTGCAAGCATGCAAAAGGTAAGGAAAGATCTAACTTCATCAATGGAGGTGGTGAAGGTTCTTCCTTGGAAAAGATTGTTGCTAATGATTTCTTTGATCATATGGAAAAAGATGTTGCTAGGTGCATTCATGAAGGAGGTGGTTCTTCTACATTCTTTTGTTATGATTCCAAGAAAGTCATTTTTCCAGCAGGTGGAGTCACATGTCTTCATAAAGAGAGTACATCAAATGGTTCTATCAAGAGACTTGGTGAGGAAGATAGTCACAAGTCAAGAAGAAGAGAAGTATGCGAAGAGTTCAAAGTAGAATGTACTTTGAATGATGTCATTGTGAATGATAGTGAGGAAGAATCATTATCCTATGATCCATTACCTAAAACATTGAATAGAAGTTCTTGTTTGAAGAAAGAGAGTACTTCAATGATCCTTATGTTGAAGGTACTAATCATTTTTTTCATGGCTTCTAATGTTTTTGAGGTTTCTACTTCTTATGATGCAATCATTAAGAGAGAGTCTTATGAAGGAAAGAGCAATGGAAGATTGGTTCTTGGGAAGATCCAAGGCATGGATCTCACATCTCTTCATCAACTCAAAGGATTCTATGATTGTGAATTAATCACTCATGATCGAGATCGCAAAAGGTTGGTTGGAGAAGACTACATGGAGCAAATCGAGAGGCAATTTCTTCAAGACAAGGGAGATCTCATTGGTGAGCTTATTGAGGTTTGTTATGGACTCAAGAGGGCTTGATTTATTAGGTTTGATACTCATCTTCACCTACTTTACTTGATGTTGGATGGAAAGTTTGGAATCTATCTTTTGATTTATGATGGTGACATTGGTGACATTGTTTTTACTAACCTTTGTGGAAGATCGAGATCAAGCATTGATGAGATCTTGTTGGATCTAGATCATATGTTTGAGAGGGAGTATTTCCAAAGGTTCAGGTCTGAATATATTCATATATTTGATGACCAAGAGAAAGGTAAGCAAGTGAAGCGACTCATTTTGCCTTAATCACATGTTTTGGAGAATCTTCTTGTGTAGATGATGCTATGCAAGTGGATATTGGTTATCATGGTTTTCATAGTGGAAAAGCAAGTAATGGATCTGGAAAACAAAGTTTGTTCAATGACTTTGATGTTCAAGAGTAATATCAAGAGTTTGGTCTCAAAGGGCTTCAACAACACAAAAGGAAAGGTGGCAATTTGGAGCTAGTCAAGAGCATCAAAGGAAGGTTATTTGGCAAAGATGTTATGGATCTATTTTTGCAGCTTATTGAAGACTCAAGTAAGGTCAAAGGAGCAGCAAGGAAGTGTTGTTCAAGTTTACTTTACTTGCTCTATCTCATGTTTGAGCTATTTCATGTGAATGTGTGCAAATTGTCAAGATATGGACAAACTAGCTACATTGTCTTGCAATATCTTATTGTTGAGGTTGTACTAGCATTCTTGGCTGGTTTTGCTGATGGAAATGAAGCTATTGGAGGCTCATTATGTCACTCATCCATGGCTAAGTTCTCAAGTGTTGAGCTACTTGGTGCCAATACTTGGAGATTGTCAATTTTTGGTGAATTCATGGTCGTTTTCTTGTGTCAAGTAGATCTTGAAAATGGACTAGTGCAACCTACTTGGTTTATGGAGTCATGTGGTGTTGGATTTGTATCATTAATGTACTCACCTACTCATGGATTTCCAAAGTTTGATGGTTTCTTGTGGCAAGATGGAGATGGAGGCTCATTCATGGAGTTTTATGGTGGAGACATATCAAGAAAGGACAAAGTTGGAGGAGACAAGCAAGCAAATGGTCATCACTCACATTTATTGTTTGGTTGCTGTAATTTTCGAGAGAGTTCAAAGTTTGAAACATGGAGGAATCATTTCATTCACATTCTATTTGGTTCTTCATGTTCTAGTTATATCTTGATGTGTAAAATTGATGTAAGAAATAGTGAAGCATCCAATTTGGACACTATTCTCTATATCAATTATGAAAGATACTTTAGAACCTTAGAAAGAAGATCTATACTTAGGATGGAGATCATTCTAAAGTTGGATCAAAGTTCTATTGTCAAAACTATGCCAAAACTAGTTGAAGAGGGAGTGTGAGAGATTTCAACTAGTCTAGTCTAGTTTAGTCACATTTTGGTAAATTGTCAATAAGAGGCCAAAACTAATTTGGAGATTTAGAGATAAACTTTTTGAAGTTATATTAGTTTAAAATACATTTAATAAACACTTTTGGAAAGTGTGGAAAAGTTGGTAGTCGAGTTTGAGAGAGATTCAAATTTGAACTTTGGGTACATTGAATCTAGACCCAAAAATAGTAGGGTTTACATTTTGGAGGGAAAGCCAAGTGGCCAAATAGGTTTTGAAGACTCTATAAAAGGATGTAACTCATGGAGAGACACATCTTCTCTCTTCTATCTCTCATTTCATCATTATACATGGTTCTCTTTGGGTTCTACTACTCATTGGTGCACTATCTTGGTGTTATCTTGCAATCTTGTGTGTAGAATGATCATTGATTGCTATTTTTGGTTCCACACGTGTGAAATACAGTAGTGTACTGTAATTGTACGGACAACAAACATATTTTATGTTTTGGTTCATTTTTGATCAATATCTCTTAGAGTTTGCATCTCATTTTGTATGTAGATGCTGATTTTTCTACATTGGCAGGATTGTTGGTTTGCTCCTTATTGTAACCAAAGATTTGGGACATGGATTGGATCTTGAATGATCTAAAATCCTTCACATGGTATCAGAGCTCTTGTGTTTCAGGTTATGAAAGGATCAGCCATCTTTAGCAAGGATTTTGGAGGAGTTACCAATGCTAGAGCATGCTAGATTGATCTCTACTAAAAAATCAGCATTTTTGCATGTGTAGAATTGATCTTTTGTAGGTCAAAACTCAATATAGAGTTATATACTTGATCAATTCCGATTTCACACTTGGCTTACTGGAATTAGATGATTTTTGGTGCATTAGGAAGGTCTCATTGGAGTCTACAAGAAGATATACCAAGTTTCTAGAAATTGCATGTAGAATTTGAGATATTCAATTTTTTGTGATTTTGTCAAAACCCTAATTTTGATTGGATCTCTAGTTTGTGAGGTTACTAAACTTCATTTGAGTGTGTTTCAATCGTAGGAAGTGGCAAGAATCATTAGATTGAGGATAGATCATAGGTTGATCAAGATTTCACTATTCTATGTGTTGATTTTCTAGTTAGAAGTGCTAGAAGAGATTTGAGAGGTTCCATATCTTTGTGATTTCTTCTTGAGTTCATTTGTTGACATCAAGAGAGTGCTTTGTGCATTGGAACAGGTTGAAAGAGAAGATCAGGTCACTTCAACATGGCTACAAGTGGTGGATTTAAGTTGGAGAGCAATGATAGGCTTACCTCAATCAACTATTTTACTTGGAAGGTGAGGATATAGTCCTTATTGGAGATGAATGAGTTGATGGAGATTGTTGCAGGTGTGGAGGAGAGACCTCAAGCACCTCAAGATCAAGTGAGGTATGACAAGAGAGCAAAGAAATCTCTACACATGATCAAGATGAATGTTACCAATGAACTTCTCAAGGAAGTTGGTAAGTGCACATCATCTTTGGAGGCTTGGGAAGCTTTGAAGAAGCTTTATGAATCCAAGTCTACATCAAGAGTGCTTACTCTTAGGAGGCAAATCTTTCAAAGTTTGCAAAATAAGGAAGAGAGTACTCATGCTTTTGTTTTGAGGGTTAAAGCATTAAATGATGAGTTAGCATGTATTGATGAAAGCATTAAGGAGGTAGAACTTGTTCAAGTTATACTTAATGGCTTGTTGGATGACCATGCTAATATTGTTCAAAGTTTGCTATTCAAAAGACTTTGCCAAGTATTGTGGATTTGCAAGAGATCTTGGTGAATGAGGAGTATAGGCTTCAATCAAGAAGAGGTGGATCTACATCGACATCTCATTATGAAGAGGAGGCTATGTTCATCAAAGGCAAGTTCAAGGGCAAAGGCAAAGGGCAAGATAAGTCTAAGTTGAAATGCTTTTATTGTGGAATCAAAGGGCATTTTGCAAATGAATGTTTGAAGAAGCAAAGAGATGAAGGTGGCAAGCAAATCAACTTTACTACTAATGATGAGGATCTAGGTGGTGGTGATTCTCTTTTGATGTGTTCTTCAAGTGTTGGTCAAATGATAAAGAAAGGATACATGGTAAAGTTTGGTGGTGATGCTTGTTTCATTACAAAGGAAGAAATCTTGGTTGCTAGGGGCAATAAACAAGGTAGACTTTTCAAGCTTGATGCTTTTGTTATGGCTAACAAAAAGGATGGAATGGAAAAGGAGATTGGTCTCAACTTTCCAAAGTTCCCTTTTAGCATCAATAAGATTGGTGTTTACGTCAAGGCCATTATCAAGCAATTGGCCAACACTAATAAGATTCTTGGTAAGCTAGGTACATAAAGAGCTCTAGAGAGAGAAAGAACTTTAGAGGATGCAAGCTTCAAGGGAATGTTCCCTATGCCTTTAATAGGACATTCAAAATCATTTGCAGTGTATATTGATTTCTTGACTCCCACATAAGGTGCAATAGAAGAGAAAGAGTCCTTGGAGCTACACATATGTGAAGAGGCTCCACTATCAATATACCATAGGCCGTCCTTCTTGAAAAGAGTAGATGAGAAACTAGAGACCATAAGAGATCCCTCTCCATCACTTGCAATAGTGTCTTCCTTCTCATTGGTAATACTGGCTTGCTTGAGTTGATTCTTCTTTTTGAAGCAATTGGTGGCATAATGACCTTTCTTGCCACAACAAAAGCACTTGATCTTCTTCTTCTTGAGCTTGGATGATGAAGCATTAGAGGAATCATCTTCCTCTTCATCTTTGTCTTTGGATTTGACTTTGTCCTTGCTTGAGGATTGTTGATGTTGGTTCTTGCTCCTCCCTTTGTGCTTATCCTTGGCAAAGAGAGCTTTGCCATCATTATGAGTGAGAGAAATCTTGTCTATCCTCAAGAGCTTGTACTCTTGTGTTGATTCTTCTGAAATTAGCACACTTTGGAGAGCCTCCAAACTTGGTAGCTCCTCCTTAATGGCATAGGATTGGACAAGGTTATCAAATTCACTTCTCAAGCCATTGAGAATGACTTGAACTAGCTCATTTTGATTGATGGAATCACCAATGCAAACAAGCTCTCTATGAATATCTTTTACTCTCAAAACATATCTAGATGCACTCTCATCACTCTTTTGGCTACTTTGAAAGATTTGATTCCTAAGAGTGAGAAGCCTAGAGGTATTCTTAGCCTCATAGATAGTCTTGAGACAATCCCAAGCTTCTTTGGCTGTTGTACAAGTACCTATCTCCCTCAATATCTCATTAGAGACATTCATCTTAATGTAGTGGAGAGCCATCCTAGCTCTCTTTTTGTATTTTTGAACCTCTTGAAGAACTTGTGGTTCTTCTTCAAGGCCAAGAACTATGTCCATCACGTCTTGAAGGTTCAAGATGGACCCCATCCTCATTTTCCAAATTGAATAATTTGAAGTGGTCAATCTTTCACTTGGTTCCAACAAGGATGAGCCCATTGAAGACATTTGAAGTGAAGGAAACTCAAATGATGAACAATAAATGTTGCTACACACTCTCAATAGGATCCAATAATTGAGTACAATCTCCTCCTATGATAGATCTTGCAACTATTTGTGAATTGATTCTCACTAGCTACTCAAATCTCTCTAAAACAAGATCTATTTCACATCAAATGATGGAGTATAGGCAAATTTAGGATCTAACACTCTTAGCACGTGTGAAATACACTAAGAAACCAAATTTGACACAAATACAATGATATTGCACGAAAAAAAATGGCTAAGATCTCAAAACAGTGCCTAGATCACATATAGATGAGATTGGCAAGCATACAACTGTGATTTTGGATCAACCAAGCAATCTCTTGACCAAACCAAATGTGTCGACCCAGGTCTAGGTGTCCTACCTAACCCTCTTCAAAAGCTTATAACTTTTGATTGGCTCAACCAAATGGAATGAAACTGATTGCAATAGAAACTAGACAAAAATAGCTTCAAGACAAGCTATCAAGCAAGATAAATGGATCAAACATGAGAGAGAACTTCCAAACTGAAATTGGATGTTCCTCACACGTGTCTGAGCACCTGATTCTATACAGTACCAGGTCAAACCCAATCAATGTCCTTTTGATCTCTTTTGATCCAAGATTAAACAAGATATCTAGGAAAATGGGCCTTGACAACTTCTAGCTCAAGGTTGATGAAAATTTTTCACTTAGATGGATCAAAATGCATGGTAACCTTAGGTAGGCTCTGATACCATGTTAAATTTCACACGTGTGGACTGTCCACAACATGTACTTGTGATCTCCTAAGGTGTGTAGATGCACCAAGATCAAGACTAGATTGAGATTCAAGATCTATCTTTGATTCTATGGAAAAAACACACTACTACATGCATTCAATCACTTCCAACTCTCACTCACACGTGTGGGAAGTATTCAAAAAATAATCTAAGTAGAAACAAGTTGCTCTCCTTGGGTAGAGAGAGAAAAAACATCATGAGCTCTCGGGTAGAGAGAGAAAGCTAGAAATCCAATAACTCACAAAATCCATGAAATCACCAAATCAATTAGATTCAAAATGAGGAGTACAATGATACTAGTAGGTCCACGAGCTACCACTATGCTTAACTATGATTGGACCATATTTTGTCACCTCTTGATCCTATTAGATCATTGATCCATGCACCTCTTAATTCTATTGGACTATATTCAAGCACACCTCAATTTCCTATTGGACCTCACAAGGTTCCACCTCTAAATCCTATTGGACCTCTTGGAATTCATCAAACAAAAACTTTACACTTGTCTACACTCTAATTGGCACGTGTTTAGCCTCTTACTCTATTTTGGCTCAGTAGTGGCATTACAAGTGAGAATGCATAATTTGCCATCTATGCCAAATTTATTCCTATCAACATCCTACACCTAGATGCTTGATGTAAAAAACATAAGACCCCTATATCTAACATAGATAATCTTTTTCAATTCTTCACAATTGATGCAATCAATATTTGCAATGAAAAAAATGCAGAAGATCAATGGATACCAAGAATATATCGAACATATCAATGGATCTTGATGCATCCCTCTGCAAAAGGCTCATTCCGAAAAAGAAAAAGATCAGATAACATATATAGAAGCTCTTGGAAAGGCAGGATAATGGATTTTAAAGTATCACCTGCCAGTCAATCTATCACGGAAGTTTTAGTTCAACATGCTTATCTTCACAATGAGCTCAACATTCATGATCTGAATCCAAATGATAGAAGGAAATGCAATTGTAAGTTTTCATATTCAATTTCTTTATATTTATCATTCTTTAAATTATATTTTTCTTGAGATGTTTTTGTTGGTTTTGGAGATTTGTATCCATCAAATTTATTTGAATGGCAATCAGTTCAATCGATTGTAGGAATAATCGATGTCATACATTCGGATATCGGTATTTTACAATATAAAGGTTGTTTTCCAAAATCACTTTTAGAGTCAGGAGTTTTTTTATTATGATCACACATATTTTCCTGATGAAAATGGTTTAGTTAGAAGATTAGAACCATATCCTCTACCAGATTTTTTGAGTGAGGAATGGATTTCTCCTGATGCAGCAATTTCAGAAAGTTTTTGATCTAGGCTAAATATTGATATTCAGAGTATATTAAAATGTAACACTGGATCAAAGAATAATAGATTAAGTTGGTATCTACCTTTTATAATTTTTGTTGATTTTTTTTCCAAATGCAATGTTCGGAGAACGAAAACAATGTTTATTTGTAAGGATTGAGTGCTGATATAATCACCAAGTTGTTGGATGATGGTTGGGATACAAAACAAAATCAGCAAGTTGAGTGTAGAGTATGTTACTCATGCATGACATTTAGATATCACATCGAAAAGCAAATGCTCACTTTGCTGCTGTATTATAGAAGATGGATTAAATACAAAGATGTTTGGAAGCCACTTGATCAAGATTTTGGTATAAAGCCCCAAGAGCAACTTCAGATAACAGTGAAAAGAAATTACAACATTCTTGCAATGGTTGAAGTCGAGGAAGATTGGTGTCTCAATCACATTCGATCAGAACTAGACTTGTTGCAATTCAATCTATCTCAGTACTATCAATTTCGATTGAATGGTGTAAAGGTATGTTATGCCATATAAAAATATTTCTATTTCTAAGTGAATTAGTTTCATAAAATATATAACTAAACAATTTCTCTTGTGCAAGTAAGAGTAAGGCAAGAAGAGAATATAAAATGCAAAGACATTGGAACATCCATCGAAATTGAAGATCCTTAGATTATGAACTATGGAAAATTGTATTATGTAATACAATTTTTTGTATACATCATTTAAGAATATATATGAACCACTTTTTCTATGAGGCTCATTCATTTCTATGATCTCCATTTCCATGGTGCAAAACACAATGTAATTGCAACAAGATAATATGAGTTTTCGATAGCAAGATTCATTGTCTTCTACAAAAAATGCACTATCTCCATTGGGGAGATCTTCAGTCACTTGAACTCCAGTTGAACGCTTGCCCTTATTGAAGTCTCGTATATATCGGTTGTATTTTTTGTCTTCATTGTCTTAGTCTGTATTGTTCTTGTCTTGGCATATTTGGATATGTTCAGATGATGATCTAATCAAAGCTTTGCTGCAACAAATCTAAGTGAACTAATGTCGCATGTTTGATTTGGTTGTGGCAAAGGTTCGATCAGATCATCATTCTAAACTTATCCAAAAAAAGACCATGGTAAAGACAAGGCAGACCAAGGCTATGAAACACACACATGTCAAAAAATAGTAAAAATTGAAGATGAATGAATCATAACCTGAATTGATAAGAGGAAAAAAAAACATGTAAGAACAGCCATAGAAAAATTGTAAGTATATTTCTATTAAACTTTTTTGTACATGTGTCTCATCCACATAAAGTGAGACGAATATTTAAACAGAATCAACTATCTATGATCTCTAAATCCATTTCTCTAGTTGGAAGTAGCTTGGGTGGAGAACAGTCGGCCACTACAATTGGATATGAATTTTTGATCACAATCTTTATGGTCTCCTGTCTGAAGTGCATTATCTCCATTGGGGAGACCTTCGGACATTTAAACTGAAAAAAAAAAACATAAACACGATTAAATGTAATTAATCAAAGATCAGTTAATAGGAGTTTGTATATGAAAAAAATAAAAACACAATTAAAAATAATTAATCGAATATTACCTCTTCCAGTTTGGAAGTCCATCTTATAATGCAAGCCAATTAAAAAAGTGTTTGGCATTGCATACGGTATACCAGCCACAGCTGACAGAATCAATCTGTTGGGAGGGCTGTAGAATCCAAATTTGAACATTATGAGATATTGGATCAACGCGCAGGATGTAAGAATAAAATCTACAACAAAAATAAGCACGCGTCGATCCGATATCAAAAAATTTTGATTGAATATCGGATCAGCACGCACGTTGGGAAAATAAACCAATCAATAACTACAAGGGCGCGTCGAACCGATATTGAAAAATTTATACCTCTGCATCAACCATTTTCAGCTTCGAGTATGCTTTTACATTTGGTACTGGAAATAGTTCTAGTATTTTCTGTATATGGGTCCTGGCAATTTTGTGTGTGTGTGTAATAGAGTTCATTCAAACAAACTGGATTACACACACCCTCATCATTGATGTACAAGGACAACACATATAAGTTCCAATGATCACTAAAATCAAAAAACAAGAAATTTATAAGAATCAATGTGAAATCAAAATTCAATAAAATACAATCTGAAAAATAGTCACTTACTTTGTTATGTATGACAGCACAAGAATTGGAGTCCCTAGTTTGACGTATTGGAGCATATCATCGTGCAGACTTTTGAAATCAGAAAAATTATATGCTGCCATGAATTGAAGAGGAAACAATGCAACATCTATAAACAATGGGGTCTGGAAGAACTCCATCCAATACTGAATGGCTCCACCTCCTACATTGTCCCCTAGCATTTTATCCCTACTTTCTAATTCAGCAGTGTCTAAACTAGAAAGGGGGAGACCAACATTGGTCTTCGACATCCTAAAATTATATCGAGGACCTAAACCTTTAAGACATGTATTTAACAATTGGTCATACTGTACATATTGAGGACTATTTACAAAGGCAAGTGCAGGGGGTGCCAGAAGTAACACAGATAAACCACATAAAGAATTGTCATTCAAAATTGATTCTACCTTTACACTAACAAAATCATCTAAATCGCTTCCAACAACAGGAGGAGGGGAACTAATATTTAGGGGTCGAGGAGGAGGAGGAGATTTAGGAGGTGGAGATTTATTAAGAGAGAAAGATTTAGCAGGAGAAGTTAAAGATGGAGTGGAAGGAGAAGAAGGAGACTTAGGAGGAGAAGAAGGAGAATTAGGAGGGGAATGAATAGAAGAAAGAATAGTATTAAGAGGAGTTGGCTTGGAAAAATTCCTCGCTTTAGATGGAGGGTCAAGAGACCTCCTCTTCTTTGAAACACTCCCCTTTTGTATAAGAATAACAAGCCGTGTTGGTTGAGATTGCTTGTGTTTTTTCCTCTTTGAATCTTGTTTTGGAGGAGAGGAGGGAGCAGGTCTAAAGTATTCAACAAACTTGCCATATGTGTTCCGAAGCCTGAACACTATGTTGAAATCCTTGGGCATGATGGTCACCCTCTTGGCATGGACAGCTGCAACAACAATATCAAAAAATTTTTTCACTTGGAATTCCTCATATGTTGTGTGCAATGCCTCAATTGTCGTTACCGTCCATCTCACATCTGCAGATAGACTTCTTGTCACCTGCCTGATGGACCTCTGTATGTGAGATTTTGGAATCAGAAGATTATTTGTCTTCTGAAGCTTCCGAATATCCTTGAGCCATGGAGGGTCTCTTCTTCTGCCTCTTGGCCTAAGAGGAAGTGGTGGTGGACGAGGTGGCGGTTGTGGATTTCTCTGACCCGCACCTGAAATTGGTATTCCACCTGAATGCCCACATGCTGTCTGCTTGGTCCGCGCTGTTAATGTGTAGTAGCGGATCAACGCGCAATAATGTTGATTACAGGATCAGACCTCAGGTCGGGCATGTCGAAGCGATACCAGAGCTCAACAATTATGTAAGCTGGTAGCGGAGGGGCGGCGCAAGCATATAGGTTCCAATAGTTTCGAAAATTTTGACAATATTTTTTTTCCTAGAATAACAATTCGACACGCGAGGTTCAAATGCAGCTAATACATCATCTGCTGGGCGCGCTGATCCGATATCCCATATGAAAAAAAATATTACTGGCACGCATAATGAAAGACTTATGAAAATGTTCTAAATGAACATTATCTCAAAGGAAAAATTTTCGTCTTTACGGTGCTTAAATAGGACGAGAGATTGTAATAATTCTCCTCGTTCGTTTTTCAGTGATATCCATTAATCAATTGTTTATAATTTTTTTAATGATTATTCTAGGAGGCTAGTGATTTTCTATTTAATGCATTCCGGCGTAGGTACAAATTCTAGGGTCAGGGCTAATGATGATTAGTTGAATCTAGTACTAGACTAGTCAATGTATTTCAGCTTAGGTACAAATTAGTCTCATTCTGATTGGTGGATAAATATAGGTTGTAAATCACAATTCGTTATTTGACAGATGTATGGCTGTGATAAAAAAGAATTGGCTATAAATATGTGCACCACTTGACTTATTTCGATTTCCTAATCTTTTATTCTGAACTCTCTAGCCTTCTTGTTTTTCTTCATTCTCCTGATATCGAATCGACGCGGGCCAACCCTTGCTGTGCATGCTCGTATTCATTCTGGGTCGCCGAATCGATATCAACCACTACCGACCAGTTCTCTTTAAAAAATTTCATTCTCGGCCTTACCGTATCGGATCAGTGCGCGTACTTTGCTTTATTCTTCTACCGATATTTATCAGTCGCGTTGAACCAATATCGGATTCAATATGGCTAGTTCCTCCATGGCCTCAAATGACAAACTTATGGATTTTTTTAATGCCAGTGACATTCCATCTGACAAATTAGAGTATTTTGCTAGTATTTTTTTTGCTCCCTTTGATATCGATAAGCTAGTTTATGAGAATCGTTATAATTTAATTTTTTATCTTCATAATTTTTCTCAAATTATTAGTACTCCTGTCATGGATATAGATAATTTTTGTTTCGTTCATTTTCAGGACCTTGTACATTTCCAACCATCTTTTAAGCATAAACACAATAGAAAGTACTCTAACCTACATGACCATTTCAAAAGAAATATATACTGTGATATCCACAAAAGAATATGTCGCCTTCTAATCAAAGGAATGGCTTTTGTGTTCAACATATCTGCTGAAATTCTAGATGATGAGTTTGTTGACTCTTCAACTGTTCCATTGATCGAAACATCTGCACCTACTCCAGTTGATGTAAATGATGTAGATACTGATATAGGGGTTGAAGTTAAAGCTTCTATGGCTTCAGATTATCAAAAAACTCTCCCTCGTTCTATAATCCTCTCTGATTCTCTTCCATCTGCATCTTCTGTAAATCAATTAACTCTACTTGATGTTCTTTTATATTTTATAAATGATGAATGTTATATTTCATTTAATGATATAGAAGATGTATTGAATCTGAGAGAGGATGAAATCCTCTCAATTTTTGCTCAAAATTTATCGAAATTTTCTGACATTGTTGATTACTCATATGATGACTATGAAAGTGAGATAGATTATGATAAAGATGGCAACGGGAAATCTGGCAATGAGGCGTTGGAGGCCATGATTGAAAAATCTAAAACCTATGAAAAGACTTTGCCTACAAAGGAGGAATTTTTGGAATTTCAAAAAAGATATTCCCCTAGGGCTAGATATATCCCCTCCAGAAATGTAGAGGCCATTAGAGGACATGACATCAGTAGAGCAAACATCATTGACTACGATGATTATGATATGGTAAGTAGATATTATATTGGTATTGATATTGTTTAGTTTTCTTATTTCTTATTGGTATTAATATTGTTCAGTTTTCTTATTGAGCTTGCAGTGTTATGTATCATTCTAAATCTATTTTCTTTTCTCGTTTACAGGATGGTATTGAAATAGATGCCTTTGGTATGAGACATAGAGGTGTCCGAGGTGTATCAACCGGGAGAGAAGATGTTTCTCTATCTCATTATTTGAAAAACTTTCAAAATAATGAGATTTGTATATATCATTCATCTTATAATCCATATGCAACCATTGTTATTATGGACATCAAATCATTATCAGTTTGTTTAGGAGGCCATAAGTACGCAAGAGGAACATATAAAATAATTTTTGTGAAGAGAGATTCGGCTATCAAGATATTGGGTTATACTCCCAATGAGACTACCAAAAGATCATCTGCAATGGCCCTAAACATCTACAACTAATCTTGGATTACAAGAGTGGTAGATTAGCCACATTCTAGAGTACTTTTGGTGATGTCACGATATTTGATAAAATACTTGTACCCCATGGTACTTGGCTGATCTTGTTGGTCCTTTGTGGAGCACGAATGATTTTGTGTCCTGAAACAATTTCATGTTGTGTGTTGTGAAATTGTTTGTGAACATTTTTGTTTTGTGTGTCTTTTCTATCAAAATCAGGGTGAAAAGCTAGAAAAGCTTTGGCAATAGAAATATTTTGTTTCTTCAACTCCCTCTCAAAGCATGATAGCTTGATGACTCCAAGACTGCTCCTTTGTTTCTTGAACAGATCTTTGTCTAAGGCCTTTGTGAAAATGTCAGCAACCATCTCCTTCGTTCCAATAAAAGTAGTCTACAACATCTTCTTCCTGATCAGATCCCTTATCAAGTAGTACTTGATTGCAATGTGTTTCGTCCTTGAGTGAAACACAGGGTCTTTTGTCAGATGTATTGCACATGTGTTGTCCATCTCAAAAACCAGAAGTTCATTCCTCATTTCACCCAGTTCGTCAAAGAACTGTTTGAGCCAAATGATTTCATTGGCCATCTTTGCTATTGCAATGTATTTTGCTTTGCAAGATGACTGAGCCACAATGGTCTGCTTCTTGCTGACCCAGAGAATTGCTAATCCTGATGCGATGGTGCATTCTCCTGAGACACTTTTACAGTCATCCTTGAGAGATGCCCAGCTAGCATCACTGTAGGAAAGCATCTAGAACCCTGCATCACGAGAATAACACAAACCAAAATCTTTTGTTAATTGAAGATATTGCAAAATTCATTTTGCAATCTTCCAATGAGTCGATCCTGAATTCATATAGAATTGACTCATCTTGAACACGACATAAGAAATGTTAGGATGTGTGTTATCTGCAAGGTACATCAATGATCCGATCAACATTCTGTATGGTGTAAGCTACATCAATTCTCTTTCTTCTTCAGTCTTCGAACAATTTTCATTCGTCAGGACTGTTCCTGCAAGCATTGGAGTATTCGTTCCTTTGCAATTTAACATTCTGAAATCTTCTAAGATTTTTTGGGTATATCTGGATTGATGAAGGTGTAATTTACCTCCCTCATAGTCCCTGTCAATTTGTAAGCCAAGATAACATCTGGCTTCTCCCAGGTCTGCAATCTTGAAATGTTTTGAGATATCGTATTTCACTTCAGCAATAAGCTTCTCACTCTTGCAGAGTATCAGAGTGTCATCCACATACACAACTACAATGATGATCTTCCCATTTGTAATTCTTACATAGACATTGGAATCAACCATTAGTGGCTTGAATCCTAAGGATTTCAGGACTTGATCTTTCTTCTTGTACCATTGTCGCACTGACTGCTTCAAACCGTAGATACTCCTATGCATTCTGTATGCATATGTAGGCAGTGAATTTGAGATATAGCCTGGGGGTTGATCCATGTAGACTTCTTCGTCTAGCTCACCGTGCAAGAAGGCTGTCTTCTCATCCACGATGTGAATCCTGAGATCATAAGTAGCTACATATGCAAATAGTAAATGTAGGAACAAATGTTTCACGACAAGAGAGAAGGTCTCATTATAGTCAATACCATATCTCTAAGAAAATTTCCTCGCCACAAGTCTTGCTTTATACTTTGAGATATCTCCATTCGGTCCATACTTCAACTTGTATACCCACTTGTATTTTATAGTCTTTTGCTTATTTGGTAATGGTTGCAACATCCATACCTAGTTCTTCCTCATGGATTCCATCTTCTCATTCATGGCTTGGATCCATTTGTCCTTCTCTGGACATTCAATTGCTTCCTCGAATGTCTGTGGTTCACCACTGAATCCACAAAACTCTTCTGAAGTAGAAGTTGAGCTACCTGGCACAAATCTTGTTAGCGCTCTTTGTTCTCTTGTGGACCTTCTAGGAGATCCTCCTGGAACTGCAATGCTTTTGTCTTTATCTGCTTTGCTAGGTCCAAAACCATTTCGTTTTACAGGTATTGTAGCAGTAGGTTGCTTCGCGAATGCTTGTTCGTCTGATTCATCACTCGAATGAGATGCGACTCGAACATCTTCGTCTGAGTGTTCGTCCTCTGCTCCCTCGTTCATAGTACTATCTTTCAAGAACTTATTAACTTATATGATCATCATTGGCCATTGTTCTGCTCTCATCAAATTTGACATCTCTGACTGTCTTCACTATGTTGGTCTCTGACATATAGACTCTATAGTATGACGAATTATTGTCATATCCTACAAGATATCCCTGTTCTGCTTTCTCATCAAGCTTCTTTTAAAGCTTATTAGGAACATGTGCATAAGTTGCCCAGCCAAAGATACGGATGTGAGTTAGATTGGGTTTTCTACCCCACCATAATTCGTGTGGTGTCGTGTGAGGAACACCAGACTTTCTTCTCCTGTTCTACATGTAAGCAGCTATAGCTACTGCTTCAGCCCACATCACTCTTGGAGCCTTCGAGTAGGCCATCATGCATCTGGCAGCTTCCATTAGAGTCATGTTCTTTCTTTCTGCAACACCGTTGCGCTGCGGTGTGTAAGATGCAGTTCTTCTGTGAATGATGCCATGATCATTGCAGAAGTCAGTGAATCGATTTGAGATGTATTCTCCACCTCGATTTGTTTTGATCTACTTCACTTTATTACTAGTGCACCTTTCTGTCCAATTCACATACTTTGTGAATTTGTCAAATACTTCTAATTTATTGTGAATAAAATAGACTCTGGCAAATTTACTATAATCATCAATGAAAGTTATATAATACTTTGAACCTCCTACTGAAATCACGTTGAAAGGTCCACAATTGTCAGAATGCACTAACTCCAGAATCTTGGTCGTTCTGTAGGAGTCCTTGACAAAAGGAGTGCGTGACATCTTACCCTTCAGACATGCATCACAGGTCATCAAACTAGTTGCATTCGAGATGCTCACCCTTGTGACTGCTCCATGATGGCTTGCTTGATATAGTGTCACTGAATTCATATGGCATAGTCTCATGTGCCATAGAGTATTTGGCAAATCATCATGAATCTGATGCACTTGATCTGCAAGCAGGCGTACCTTCAAGTAATACAGATTGTCTTTTTTTCTACCTTGAGTGATCAGAGTAGTGGTACTTGCATCAACAACATTGCATGCTTCATCTAAGAATGTTACATGCATCCCTGCATCAGCTACTCTTGCCACTGATAGCAAGTCCTACTGCAGTGTAGGCACAAATAGAACATCTTCAAGTTGTCTGTCTCTATCGTTTGTGTTGAGCCATAGTGAACCAATACCATTCACTTGATGTTTTGATCCATCTCCAAGAATGATAAATCTTGATGGATCTGCACTTCGGAAATCAGACATGATTCGTCTTGATGTAACAAAGTGTGAGGTAGCTCCTGAATCAAGAATTATCTCTTGTGTGTTAGGTGTTGATACTGCACACATGTCTGCACAAATATAGGCAGTTGAATTATCATGATTCGATCTTTCTTCGCCCACCTTTGAGCTCTCTGGCTCCTCGACATAGGACGACCTATTATTGTTCTCTAACTGAAATCTGATTTCACACGTGTGAAAATGAGGCTGTAGTATGGCCTGTAGACAGAGTTTAAAGTGTGCAAAAGCTTAGTTGCATTGAAATCAATCACAATCACCATACATAGAGAGAAAATCCATGTTTCTCCTTGAGGCTCGAAAAAGTTTCTATCTTTTCACTATGGAGAATGAGAATACATAGTAAAAGACACTTCCTTTGCAAAGTTAGGTGAAAATCTAGCATATAATAAGGAAGTAGACTCAACTTTCTTGCCATGAAATCCCTAGCCTAGATCCAAGAGTCATACTTGGTAGGTGCATGGTAGGTACAAATCTCATCATAAATCATGGTCTAGATCGTACAAAGTAGGAATCACTACCAAATGGAAACAACCACTCCTCTTGACTTGTGGTAACCTACATTAGGTGTGAGTTGACAGGTGGCACTTTGGCCATTCAAGTGTCTAACAAAAAATATTGACAAAATATACAATATTCTACATGCCTAGATTTGCTAATGTAGGCAATTTTTCACAGGTTGTAGGGACAATAAACAATGTTTTGCGAGGATGCATTGCATTGGTGATAGTATCTGTACATCAGCTTGAAGTTTTGCTTCAGTACCAGACACTTGTTTGAAGTGTGATTTTGGGTACAAATAGGACACCAAACATTGTCCTGTCGAGGGTACTACTGCTACTAAGGATCTGGATGTGGCGTTGTAGTATTTTGAGCCTTCAATTTTTGGTCAAACTAGGTTGTGAGCTACTTCATTTGCTATTTATGTAGCTTCATCAAACCATATGTCAAGTCATATGTTATTAAATGAAAGCCTTGTCAACTAGCAATGGCATAAGGTTGGTGGTTTGTTGCATCCATAGATATTCTTGATTAGAGATGGGAGAGCATATCTATGGATTTTGTAGTTGGACTTCCTAAGGCCCAGCAACAAAATAATTCTATTTGGGTTGTAGTGAATTGGTTAACTAAGTTAGTTGTTTTCATACCAGTAAAGTCAACTATAAAGGCTTTTGATTTAGCCCAGATCTTTGTTGAAAGATTATTTTGGTTGTATGGTCTGCCAAGTGACCTTGTTAGTGATAGAGGTCCTAAGTTCACAAGTCACTTTTGGTCATCAGTATTTCATAAACTGGAAGCTTCTTTGATTTTAAGTTCTTTCGATCATCCTGAATCAGATGGCCAGACAGAAAGGACTAATCAAACTATAGAAGATATTTTGAGGACATATGTTTCTCACAGGTAACATCATTGGAAAGATTACCTCCCACTAGTTGAGTTTGCATAAAATAGTAGAAAACATTCTGCTACAAGTTACAGTCCTTTTATGCTTATGTATGGTTTCCAACCTAGATCTCTAGTAAATGTTGAGTCAAAGTCTGTTAAGGTCCATAAAGTTGCTGATTTCTTGCATGATATGCAAGAGATGCTGCAAGTGGCTAAGGATAGTATCCAAAGTGTTCAAGATAGAAATAAGCACTACGCCGATCTTAAGAGGACTCCAAGAGATTTTAAAGTTGATGACTAGGTATATCTTAGGATTCCAAAAGATTCTAAGATGTTACGTACATGGAAGCATTACAAACTATCTACCCATTTTTGTGGACCATTCAGAATTGTACGTAGAATTGGTTCTTTGGCATATTGAACTTGATCTTCAGGAAAAATCGGCTGCACACCCAGTATTTCATGTAAGTCATTTGAAACTAAGTTTACATGAAGGTAATACAGTTGGATAGGAAGAGGATTTATCCCATTTGGAAAATTTTTGCTTAGTGTACCTTTGGAACCTAAGAAAGTGCTCAAAACCAGAGATAAACAATTGAGAAATCGTTCTATCTCTGAGTGCTTAATTTGGTGGAAAGGTCGTACTAACGATGATGATTCATGGGAGAGTGTTGATAGCATAAAGTAGAATTTCTCTAAGTTCAGCTTCTGAGGACATGAGCAGTTCAAGGGGGGAAGAATGTCATGTCCATGACTAGTACATATACTCCTAGTCTTGGATACATGGTACTCCAGTGAAACAAGCTGTTAGTTATGACACATCATACGGGATGTGATCTGAAAGTAACTATATCCTTGTGACGTCCAGAACACACTAAATGGAGTTAGTACAAGGTATGAGACAATGTATGCATGTGTAGGGTTATCAATAACAATTCTATGAATAGAGGATCCATGCATAGAGACTCGATTCTAGATGAATCTATGTATAGGGGAGTTAGAACCTTGCATGTCTTTGTGCGCAGGTGGTTCTAGGCTCTATATAAGGAGCCAAACTCGCCTTACTACTCACATTTGTGGTTGATTCATTGTCAGGCTCTCATGCTACTTTCATGCTTCTTGTTCCTTGGCTTGGGTTGCTTCTACTTGGTTGGGTGGTTTCTCCATAGCGTGTTTTCCATTGTGTTTGTATTGTAAGCAGGATCTTGAGGAGCTTTCCCTTTTAGCATGTGTATTGTAAGTCCACATGTGAGTACCTATTAATAAACTTCTACCATGGCATGTGTGTTATAAGACCATGAGTAGAAGCTTAATAAGTTCTAAACTTCTAAAACTAGGAAACTTAAGCTAGAAAACTTAAGCTTAGAAATAAAAGATTCCAAGTTTAACTTAAGTTCTAAGTTTATTCTCTAAGTTAGAAGTTGGGAGACTTAGAATAGCAAGCTAGAAGACTACTCCCATAAGTTAGTGGAAAACTTATGGAAGGCCCTCTTGCTATAAGAAGAGAGGCATTTTCTTTGTAAAAAACACATTGAGATTATGCTAAATTGCAATCTTGTGATTTTATGTCTCTTTTCCTTGTGTTCTCTTTGGAAGGTGAATACTATTGAGGGAAGGTGCTTGGGCCTCCTCTTGCCTCCTTTTCATACGAATATATTTGTGGCATGTTTTTATTGATTTATGCTTAGTTAGCCACTATTAATCTAATTATCATTTCTCTTTGGGTGCTAGATAGTTTAGATTAATAGGTTTGCTAGTTGGGTAAGCCTTAGCAACTGCCACAAGGAAGGATCATCATCCTCTCCCCTTCACTGATTCTATCTTAGATCAAGTTGCTGGTCAAGAGCGTTACAATGTCTGTGACGGTTTCTTTGGTTATAATCAGGTTGGAGTGAGAAAGGAGAATCATTCAAAGACCATGTTGACTACGGATTGGGGCACTTATGCCTACAACAAAATGCCCTTTGGTCTTTGAAATGCACCAGCAACTTTTCAGCAAATCATGATGTTAATCTTCGCGGCCTTCCTAAGAACTTTTCTTGAAATCTTTGTTGATGATTTCTGTGTATATAGTGATATAAAGACACATCTTCAGAAGTTGAAACTTAAGATACTAGAAAATTTCTTGAAATATTCTCGAAAAAATAGAGTAGAAACATAATTCAAAAGACAAATGCTAGGCAATTTCTTAAGAAATTGGAGAAAGATGCTAGAAAAGATTCTAGAAAGATTCTTGAAAATGATCCACGAAGATTAAAACACGTTTTGATTACAAATTGAGTGTGGCAAAAATTTCTCGAAAACACTTTGAAAATGTCTTGAAAGATTGTGGAAGAGGTCTAGAAAAATTCTCAAAAAGATTCTCAAAAAAATTCTGAAAAAATGCTGGAAAGTGGTAGAAAATTTCACGAAAATTTCTAGAAAATATAGGAGAATAGTCGCGAACAATTCCAGAAAAGATAAAAGAAAATTCGCGATCAATTCCAGAAAAATCCTAGAAAAGAATGAGAATAATAAATTTTTTTTTTTGGTCGAAGGTAATATTTCTTGAGTATGGACCCATTTATGCGTGTCGGTAATGGTTCGACTTCAAGTGATTGGAGTTGTACAGAGCCATTCTCAAACACCTCTATAACTTTATAAGGTCCAAGCCATCTCATATGAAGTTTTCTAGGGAACTTTTGATGTCGACTATCATAGATCAGCGCAAAGTCATCAGCTTTAAGCTCACATTTCTTGATACGACTGTCATACTTTTTCTTTCGTTGTTCTTGGATTTCCTCCGTTAATTTTTGTGAATTTATACGAGCTTCAAATAATTCTTCAATATTGGTCAACCTTTCGTTAATACACTCTGCATCTGTTCGTTGAGCTTGAATACAAAAAGTTGTCATCTCAAATTCAATAGGCAAAATAAGATGCATACCATAAGTAGGAAAATATGGCGTTTGTTTTGTCGTGATCTTTTTTGTGTTGTGATGCCTAGAGAACTGATGGTAATATCTGATCCCAATCAGTCGCATGTGCAATAGTAATCTTGTTCAGAATCTTACATGAGATTCTATTAGCTCTCTCAGTCAACCCGTTTGCTTTTGGATTATAAGGTGTTGTCTTTCTGTGTTTAATCAGAAAATATGTTGTCAGCAGCCATATTGTGTCATTTAGAAAATGTGTATCACGGTCACTTACTAGTTCAAGAGAACAACCATATCTTGTAATTAGAAATTTGAATAAGAACGCCGCGACAGTTTTTGCATCATTTTGTTTCGTCGCTTCTGCTTCAACATTCTTTGTAGCATAATCCATTGCGACAAGAATATAATGACACTTCGTATGTCGAGTCACAGGTTTGATTGGACCGACAAAGTCGATTCCCCACTTCTCAAATGGTGCAAGAGGCAAGATTGGTGTCAACGGCCAATTCATTACTTTTGTTGGCTTACTAGATCTCTGACATGGATCACACGAACGAATATAATTTGATACATCCTTGAACATAGTTGGCCACCAGTATTTGGCAGTCAATATCTTATTAACAGTGTTCTTTAAAGCAAAGTGTCCGCCAACGTCCTCTGAATGTAAGGCTTGAACAACTTTTTAATATATGTTGTTTCGAGACATCTTCTTAGTTGATGATTAGCACCAAGCTTGTATAGGACATTGTTAATAATTGTATAAGGTGCTATCTTATATTGAAAAACTCTCTTTTTCTCCAAATCATAACCATCCGGATATATCTGATTCTTGAGATAAGAAATGATATCAGAATATAACAAATTCGTAGATGAAATTTCAAATAGATTTTCGTCTGAAAAATCATCATTAATTGGTTTTTTAACTTTTCCCGTGCTGAGTCGCGATAGATAATCAGCATTCGTATGATATTTTCCTTGGCGAAGTTCTACTTGATAAGTGAATTCCTGTAGAAATAGAACCCATTGAGTAATTCGTCTTGATAAATCTGGTTTATTCACAAGATACTTTAAAGCATAGTGATCAACATGAAAAATGAAAGCATATCCCAGCAAATAATGCCGAAATTTCTTAATAGTGAAAATCATTCCAAGTGCTTCCCTTTCTGTAGCCGAATAAATCTTCTTCAAGGCACTGAGCTGTCGACTTGCATAGTATATGGGATGATCTTTCTTCTGATTGTCCTTCTGACTTAGACAGACGCCAATAGAAAATGCAGAAACATCAACATAACTATGAAATAAAATAGCCCAGTTGGGTGGTCTCAGAATAGGAGCATTGATCAATCTCTGCTTAAGTTCTTCGAACGCTTTTTGCTATTCATTCTTCCACAAGTATTCCACTTGTTTCTTGAGCAGATGCGTAAGAGAAGTAGCAATAGAAGTATGATTTTGGATAAATCCGATAATAGCCGACATATCCTAAGAAAGCTCTTAGTTCACGTAGATTGGTTGGTATCTGGAGGTTCTTTATAAGCTCGACTTTATCTTTATCGACTTCTATTCCTCTGTTTGATATTCTGTGTCCAAGTAAAATTCCTTCTTTCATACCGAAAAAATATTTTTCTGGATGAAGGGATAAACAAGTATCTCGACACCCTTTCGGCCTCTATAATGCTCTGCACATTCCAACGTGTTATGCAAGCTGCATTTTCTCAGTAGATGGGAGATACCCTAGAGGTTTACATAGATGATTTGAAAGTGCATTCAGAGAAAATATGCCATCTGTCTGTGCTTGAGAAAAAATTTATCCAATGTCAATGCTTCGGAATTTCTTTGAATCATGAAAAATACCAGATTTGGGTAACATGCCGCATTGTTTTAGGACATATCATTTCAAAAAACAATATCGCAACTGACCCTAAAAAGGTCATGATCATCCAAAATCTGCCAAAATCACACACTATTAGAGAAGTATATTCATTTCTGGGCCATGCCAACTATTATCGTTGCTTTATTCTCGATTTTGCTAATAGAGAACGATTAATTTATAAGGTGTTTGTTACTCCCAAATGGACTGATGAACAAAGAGTTGCATTCAGTCAATTGAAGAAAGCTCTCATGAACGCACCTATTCTTTGGGCTCCTGATTACTCCAAGGAAATCCATGTGCATATTGATGGATCCAGGTATGCCATCAGAGCAGTGCTCACCCAACCAGGAGAATTCAAAAAGGATTATCCAATTCGATTTCTCAGTAGACCATTGATACCCATTGAAGTCAAATACACCACTCCGTGAGCCATTATCTCCTAGAAAAACTTTTTGCTTTCTTCACTGATCATCAAGCACTTCTCTACCTTATCAACAAAACTTGTACAATCAGTCGAATTACTTGTTGGATTTTGTTATTGCAGAATTTCAGTTTTGGATTGTTGTTCAAAAGGGCGTTCAATATTTTTTATCAGATCATTTATCCCGAATCCCTAATCTACCAACTCATGACCAAGGAGCCAATGATGATTTACCCAATGCCATCTTGTTTCAAGTTGACTCTACCCTCATTTGGGCAAAGGATACTACTGAATATTTGACTTTAGAGTAGATGGATCCTTCCAAGGTGAAATAACCTTCGTTATATCTTTAACACATGAAGGTGTTAGAGATGGTCATTTCTCTTCTAAAACGACTGCCAGGAGAATCCTCTTAGCTAGATTTTGGTGGCAAAACCTTTTCAAAGATACCCACAACTACGTAAAGACCTGTGATGTTTGTCGAAGGACAAATCACCCCCCCCCCAAAAAAAAAAAAAAAAATCGACTTTATGCCTTTACACCTTGTCACAACTGACAAAGCCTTCTAGAAATGGAAAATTGATTATGTTGGCCCTATTAGTCCAACTGCTAGGCACACTCAAGCTGGATATATTGTAGTAGCTACGTATTATTGCACCAAATGGGCTGTTCACAATGCTGACGCTCATTCTACTGCAAAATTTCTCTATGAACAGGTTACCGTTCGTTTTGAATGTCCTCTAGTATAAGCGATAGGGGTACACATTTTCTTAACTCTATCATAGTTGCTCTACTTTTGAGATTTTTTGCTGTACATCGCAAAAGTTTCCTGTAATATCCACGATGCAATGGCCAGGCAGAATTCACCAACAAAATCTTGTGTGGTGTTCTAACCAAGACCGCCGAGTTTAGCCGTACTAGTCTTTCGTGTCGCGTCGTTGGTTTCGTCTCCATCGTCTAAATTTCTCGTGTTCGACTGCAAAAGATTCTCATTCACGAATCTTTCATGTTCATGTCTCCTTGCTAGGTGTTTGCGAAACTTTCGTGATTTGTGTCTCTTGACTTTCGTGCTCGCAAACATCTTTGTCAGGCAGAGGGCTGAAAGCTAGCAAAGCTTTGTAATTAGAAACGTTCTATTTCTTCAGCTCCCTCTCAAAGCATGATAGCTTTATGATCCCGAGACTGCGTCTTTGTCTCTCAAAGAGTCCTTTGTCCAGGGCTTTGGTGAAGATGTCAGCAACCATGTCTTTCGTTCCGATGAAGGTGGTCTGTAGCATCTTCTTTTCAATTAGATCCATGATCAAGTGATACTTGAT
>MU834099.1:0-49516 GCA_029204225.1 Diphasiastrum complanatum | reverse complement strand
CATTCTCTTGTCGGCGTGCCAAGTGATTCAGTAAGAAAAAAAACTAATCTTTTTGTAGCACAAGGCTAAAAATGTTTTTTAACTTCAATTTTTTTTACTTTGGGATTTCATTATGGGATTGTCTAACTATGTGCCAAACTACAATTCTAATCAATAAGCACTCAAGTAGTGCATAAAAAGATAGCACACCGTGTGCTATCTTCGTATTGACTCATGGCAAAAAAGAAACTCGCAAAACTCGCAAAAAAATGTAATCGCAAAATGCCAAGCCCCCTTAATAGCTAGCCACACATTTAGTCCATGCTTTCCCCTGGTGTTGCCCCCGCTCACAAATTGTATATGTATAGCTCAACAATGCTAACATGTCATCAAAAAGTCTAAACTAATGTTTACTTTTTGTGTTGGATTGTATGAAAGATCGAGGAGGAATTATCTTTGCTCTTACTTGCATCAATTATGCTAATTATTTATTTATAATATAGGTGTGACACTAATAATTTTGATTATATACCATATGTGGCACACCCAATCTTTCTCTTCTTATGTATAATCACTTTATGAGTATAATCATGGTAATTGGTAAGGGTAACTTTGGGAAAGCCCAGCCCACCTATAACATATAGTCAATAGACAGTCTCCCCCCCTCTCACTCCCACTCTATATAGATACACATATCTATGTATAGATACATACATATGTGTGTGTGTGTGTGTGTACACACACACACACACACACGTGTGTGCGTATGTATACATGTATGTATATGTTCACCTTCATTCTAACTAGAGCCTATTGCAATATGAATTATAAACTCTTTCAATGCTACATGTAACACAATTAGTTGCTTTGAATAACCTTTCAAATTGTTTAAAATTTATTTTAAGCCATGAAACATGTAACTTGTTTCTATATATGAACTATTGTGGTGCACTCTAACTAGGTAAATCATCCATACTTTAGTGGCTTCTTCATGAGGTGAAGCTATTATAAATTTACAGTAATGTCAATAGGTTGAGCCATAACTGCTAAACTTGGTGTGAAGGACAATAAAAAAAGCCTTTTTTAAGCATACATCATGGTCAAGCCAAAGTCATATTGCTGAAATTTTTTGGGCCATGTATGTAGATTTTTTATAAGATGGTATAACCTCAAGATTCATAATAGAGAGTAAAATGAGGTCATGTCCCTTTCATGCCTTTGGATATTTTATGTTTTTTTGATTCTTTTTGAGAAATAAAGTTAACTAGGCACATGCACGTTCTGTACAGAATTATCGAATGTGGACATATGGCATGTGAACATACCACGTGGACCTATCATATGTCCACATGTGGACATACTACGTACATGAGGACATCTCAACAGAGAAAGACATAATGTTTTGATGCTTTGGTTTCTTTCTAGAGTCTTCAATGTATGACTACAAATCCATTACTAGTGGAGCAATGACTTTTTCAAGTTCTTTTCTTGTAAGACACTAGTACTATAATCTATAAAAATATTTGTCCTATTTTCTTCAAGGACCAATAGACTAAAATATTTCTACTATACTCAGATATGATGGATAAAAACCTATCTACTTAATAAAGTATGCCCAAAAGATTTCCTTATTGTTTGGATATAGGCACAACTCTATTCAAGAGAGAGAGAGAATGTAACTTGTAATGAGAGAAGTGCCATTTCTCAACGATGGTGAGACATTTGTTTTTTAAGTACTTTAAGAACCCTATAAAATGTAATCAAAAATTCATTTCTCACATTTTACGCATATATGGAGAAGCATGTATGGATTTCAAAAGTCGTGATTAGGGTCCATTAGGGTGTTTTAGAGTCAGCTTAGGGAGAGAAAAGTAGAAACACCATGACATCAGAGAATTTTTGTGGTTTTTGTTTTTCTCATTTGCGTTTAGTACACCATTATAGGGAGTCCAAGATTGCTGACTATAAACTATGTATACCATCACTACAATCCAACCACTAGACATGCAAGTGCGTGAGGCCACCATATGGCATGAAAAATCCCTCAGACGGGCTAGGGAATAACCAACATCTATGTAGCTCCCATGCGGCAAAGATAACAAACACAACCTAACAAGTGGTTGGCATAAAATCATTAACATACGACTTTCAATTTCTCTTGCTTAGCACATCACGCAAAGAGGCCAAGGTTATCTGCCATGGACTACATACAACGATTTCCACTCAATTCAATATCTAAGCAACTTGCAAACCCAGAGGGCAAGTACATAACATATTCTATCCTTAAGGGTGCACAGACACCACCCAACATTTAGGCAACATCCATGCAGTGAAAATCGGCAAATGATCCAAAAGGGGCAAGGGACATGTGACTTCAAGAGAACAACATGAGGCCAAAGACTTCAATTGTCTTCACACTTATGCATAGTTGGAGATTCGAATCCGTATTGGACAAGTTGAAAGCCCAAGATCTTTGCCTCCACCACACTAATATTTTAGTAGGTGTGATTGTTGTCAAGCAATGTTGAATATTGACCTTTACAATGCACTCAAGCCCTTGCAATACTTCGACACGTGGTAGTAACAATTGTTTCATAGCTCCTGCACTACCTAAACATGCAACTATCCTAGCCAATTATTTGCATCAAGTAGTACGCTTGAGTAGCTAATTTGTGGGGTTTTTGCTACTATAGTTGCAATACAACATCTCAATTCGGTTGCAGCCTGTATACCTTCTACATACATTCTTTGTACTTCAATGACACGAAGTCTCTTCATACGATTTTGAAAATAGCTTATATAGTTAAGGTGGTCCCTATTAAGTGTTGTGGAGTGTGGACCTTCTTGGTTCAAAATAAAAATTCCATACAAACTTTCTCTCTAAGATTCCTCCAATTCCAAAAATAGAGCGTTATGAAAGTATGAAAACATTGTACTTTTTTTTTATGATTTAATTTGAAACATTCTTAAGGTGTTTCTAGATTAGGGTGCTTTAGGATGTCTCTAGACTAGAGTGCTTGACCAAGTTCCTTATTACAAATGGACACCTACCATTGATCCATTAAAAAAAAGAGCCTCTCCATTTTTAGACTTTGCCAGTTTGTAACAAAGTTGAGTGTGTCGAAGGTACAACGTTAGGAAAATGGACCAATGTGGTAATATTGATTCCAGTGCACCTATCATGCTGGAGATGGTCCATATAGCCCAATACGAATTAGTTGTGGCCACGTGCTTATAATCTGAATCGGGCATAAAAGGTGTCGGTGGTCTTTAGTACAAGCAATATTCAAGGCCATGTGCTTATAATCTCAATCGGGCATAAAAGGTGTCGGTGGTCTTTAGTGCAAGCAGTGTCATTGTTCAAGGTGCAATGCCTCTTGGGCAAATTTTCTCTCTCTCTCTAGAGCCTTTCCACAATACTTGGCAGAGGAAGATTCTTAGTACTTTCTTATGTTAGATAGGAGAAGTGCCCTTAGAATTTCAAGAGTGAAGTAGTAGGTTGTGGTGAGATTACAAAGAAATGGTGATGCCTCACAGAACGCAATCTGTGGGGCAAATTTTTTTTTTGACAAATTTGTTTTAAGAGGCACCTTTCGGACACCGGATCCGGACACCGGAAGGTGCACGTAAAAAAATTTACATTGTTTACATGCACCTTCCGCCCGGAAGGTGCGTGTAAAAAAAAATTTACTTCAAAAAGAAAAAAATGTAAAAACAGAATTCACGGAAGGGACGCACAGTCTTCCGGGGCGGAAGGGCCTCGGAGCAGGAGCTTTCCCGGGGGGGGGGGTGGTGCGACCATGATCTGAATGAAGGTGATGGATGGCCAATGGGCGACAGGCTCTATGGATGGGGTAGGCCTTAGGCAGTAGTTAAGGTCTAGTGTAGGGGTAGTTCGGTTTTATCCAAAACCACGTGGAATTGTGACTCTGGATTCGGCATGAACTTATGAAGCTCGGGACCCACCCACCATGCTTAGCCGAAATTTGACCCGGTCCCCACCGTCCGATGCAACCGTTTCTTGCCACGTGCTGAAACAGAATTCACCAGGTCAAATGTGGCTCGGTCGCACGTCTCTACTAACGGTCCAACTACGGGGCGAAGGGCCACGCCACCTGTGCGCTCCATGGACCGCCACTTGTCAGGTCTGCTGGCGGGCAGGTGTGGTGGAGAAGGGGAGCGAGGGGCGGGTGACCGGCGTGGCAGGTCCGCACATGGAAGGACGCCCATCGCTCGGCCTCTGTCTCGGATGAAGAAGGTTCTTGTTACTTGGGGGCCTGGCCTGGCCGGGCCTGGCCGCTGGGTAGAGGGACTAGATAGAGAGAGAGAGAGAGAGAGAGATGAGTGCACGACTCCCAAAATCGGCCTTGGTTTTGTTCTGAAATCGTACATAATATTTGGTGTAAAATCCCCAGCCAGCCAGCCAGCCAGCCTTGCTGCGTTTTCTGTGCGGATCTTCCATATTCGTTCTTGTGCGCCGTGTATTCTTTCTTGTTGATTGTACCTCTCGTCGTCGCGCTTGCGCTTTTGCTTTTGCTTTTGCGTTCGTCTTGGGTTTGGTGGCTTCTGGTTGGATCGCGGGCGTTTTGGCGGAGGATTTGTGGCATGGATTATGCTTCTGCCGCTGCGAATAGTGAGGATTTGTGCATGTGGGAGCCTGTGGCTGGAGCGCCCCCGGCTACGCAGACTCCGCTTGAATCATTCCTCACGGACCTGCAGTCGGCTGCGCTGGCTAGTTTTGGTGAACGTGATTTCGATCCTAAGCTTTACGTGGACCTGCCGTTGAGGTCTGCGCTGTCGGTTACCAGAACCGCATTTGAGGCTTTGCCTCGTCTGTGCAGTGGCAAAATTGCTTCAGGCGCGCCCATCCCCTCCTTGATGTCTGTCTATGCTTGTTCTCTTATTCTATACAGCTTCAGAACATTTTACTTTAAGTTTGTAGTTTTTTGCAGGTTGGCAACGGTTAATATTTCACACAATTTTGATTCATGTTTTAGAAAACCTATGCGGTTGTGTGGAATTTGTAAAAATGGTATAGCACGGTATTCTGCGTTATATCCTGTAGGAGCTATAGAGGTTTTTGCTGTGAGCAGTTATTTTTAGCTAGTGTAGATTCAGCATATTCGCATCTCAACTTCGGGCTCTTGTAGTTATTTTTTCTCTTAATGATTCAGTTTTTGTGGGCTTTCACGTTTATAGGAAATATTTTGGCGATAGAAATTCCTATTTAGTTTGTGCTTTTGATCTTGTTTTGTAGATACTTTGAAGCACTTTATCGACAAATTTTTCGACGTCCCTGGAAGTGATTTGCTGCCACACGTACCTAAGGATTTCAGAAGTGAGCCTGAAGGCTTTTTACCGCTTGTTAAAAGCCAAGAAGCCCGTGTCTGGGCTCTAAAGGTGCACGCTCTCTGGTTGCAGCTTTCTCGAAAGGTGGCAGAGAATGTGCAGAACCAACCAGACATGCACACCTTGCTTCCTCTTCCATATCCCGTCATTGTTCCAGGTTCGCGTTTCAGAGAGGTCTACTACTGGGACAGCTATTGGATTATCAGGTATATGTTATGCTTCTTGTAATCTCTTCAACATGTCCCAAATTTTACGATTGGGAACTTTATTTCTTCGAGTTTAGCTTTCAGGAAAGGTGCAAACAATTTTTTTTTTAACGTGCATAAGCGAACAGAAAATGTGCATGAATTTGGTTACTGTAGCAGCTTCTGGCTCGTCCGTTTTCGCAACGTCTGTCAGACGTTGCGTCATGATATCTGGTCAACGTAACATCTGGATTTGCTTTCCACGCTCGAATATCATCATTTCATAAGTTTTTCCCGTTTCAATTTTATATTGACTCCCTTTCTGCCCTCGAATATCATTTCATAAGGTTTCTCAGTTTCAGTTTTAGAATGACAAGAATGACGACTTTCATTACTCTCTCTTTACAATGTTTCTATTTCTGCTCTTGCGTTTCTATTTTATGCCGGCGGTTCGAGTTCAGGTGCCAAACTTCGTGCTCGTGTATTTTCCCTAAACAGATTTTCTCCAAGATATATGAAAAATTCACGATTTCTTTGCTGTTAAACTGTACTTGTTCTGTTTCATCAGTTAAAGCATCAATTACTCAAATTGTATAATCTTTTTCGGAGGCATCAAGTCGTGATTAGTACCACCGGTTTGAATACTGGTATCTACATGAAGTATGAATTCTCAAGCTGTGGTTTTCACCGTTATCTTTTTCTCTATTTCCTTGTTTTTTCTGATATTCTCCATTTTCACCATTATTCTCTGCACTATTTGGTTATTTCACGAACAACGTGAAAACATAAAGGAATTCACTTTGTTATAGTTCGTTGTCAACGCTTCAAATTGTCGGTGTTTAGATTCGAGTAGCTTAGACGAAAATTTTCCATATGTTGAGTTCTATGGCTAAACTCTGTATCTTTATGACAGTTTTTTTAATTTGGCTTACTTTCTTACTTCCGTTTTGCTCTTGTTTGTCTTGCCTTGGTATCTTGAGTCACATCTCTTGCCATTGATGTGATCATGGATCGCCAGTACATTGTCCAATCTGTGATACTATACTCTGCTACACAGTCTGCCATCTAGAGCAAAGATCAACTTAAAGTACAGCATGAATTTGTTTATGTTAAGCTGTCGCATAAATCTCTTCTGTCGCATGAACGCACTTATGTTTGAGAAAGCTGGAGCTTCATTCTTGCCTGTTAACATTAGATAATTCTGATTTAAGTTCTCTGGTCGAGCAGGGGTTTGGCAGTAAGCAAGATGTATGACACTGCCAAGGGGATTGTAAGAAACCTGTTCTCACTTGTTCAGACCTACGGTTTTGTTCCAAACGGGGCAAGAACGTATTACAAAAACCGCAGGTGTGTTCTGACAGATTCAAGTTGCAAGTAAAATCTGCGCATTTGTAAATAGCTTTGCATGTGAGTAAACGCGCACGTATCAGATTCAAGTTGCAAGTAGGTTTCTGTGCATCTGCAAATAGCTTTGCATGTGAGTAAACGCGCACATGTATCATTTTGCTCAATATCGTGCAGCTTGTACGTTCATGCGAGATTCAAAGTTTTTAAACGGGCATCGAAATCATGTTTCCCCACCAGTCTAATCGAATGTTAAATTTAAGCTCTAGTTGTGAATGAGAACAATATCTGTCGTTTAGGGGCCTCGCGGTTTTAAACTTTTATGTTATAGTGACTTGTTTTTCTACTGTTCTTTGTTTTAGACGAGAATAAAGCTAGTTAGTTGTTTGGGTGGTTTTTCGTTAACACGTTAACACTCTGTGCTCGTGGGATTTCTCATTTGAGTTTTTTAAGGGTAGATTTTTCTGTCTGTCTGTCTGTCTGTCTGTCTCGGTAGGTCGTAATCTCCATGTGTAAGGCACTTTGTTTGGCTAAGCAGATCTCAAGAGTTCAACGTTTTTAGCACTACACGAAAGTTCACACCGCATTGGTTTGCAATACTGAAACATAACATAAAAAACAGCTTTGCACATAATGGACGATGGAAGCTTTGTGATCGTTTACGTCGAATTCCATGTATAGCCTTGATTATATAAGTTACACCTTATATATAGTAGTTGAAGTTTATTAAAGCCTAAGCTTCCGAAGCAAAAAGGGTTTAGTTTGTTTTTCTATGTTGCAATGAGATATTTTTCAACAAAAGATTTTCTGTCTCGGTACCCTTTCTATACGAAATTTGTAGTTCAAAAGGTTGTGGCAGTTTTTACTTTTGTTTACTTAAGGCTGGATTTGAAACAAAAGTTTAGAAGGGAAATAATTCCTCTACAGTACGTACCATGTATGATAGATGCCAAGATTAAGTTTAGATATAGCTAGTTCAAACAGTCTGCATATAGTATATCTTTCAGTTCATTTTCTGTAAAGAATTGAGAGGGAAAGTGCAATGCAAAGTCTGAGTTGACAGTTGTAACTTGCTGTTTGGTTTTTTGTGCTTAACTATTGCTTGGTCTGACCACGGTTCCTTGATTGCATGATGTCGACCAAGGTAGTCAGCCTCCTCTGCTCAGTGCTATGGTACGCGTGGTGTATGAGAATACGCATGATTTAGACTTTGTGGAGGAGGCATTTCCTGTCCTGCTACGAGAACACAGCTTCTGGCAATCCGGTGAGTTCATACAATAACAATATATTGAATGAATCTTCTAGTGCATTCAGTGTTATGGAGTTAAATGGATTTATGTTTATCTCCCAAAATACTCAAGATGCATACTTCTCCAGTTTCAAGTACCAGGTTATATCGAATAGGAGTATGGGAGAAAATGTATTTGAGCAGGTTTCAGATGTATGGAAGATCTTTAAGCATATCTGTCCGCTATACTATCATATACAAGAGATTTCCACGAGTATCAGAATGTGTTCCAAGTTGGAAAATTGAAATAAAGTTTCTCTAACGACTCCTTGAATAACATGCCTGGCTTGATTGATTGCATAGATGCACCGAATCGCGATTCGCTGGGTCCACGATTCACGATTCGCGATTCTGCAAATCGCAATTCTGAACCCAGAATCGCAAAAAAAAACAAAAAATTATTTTTTTATTTTTTTTTTTTGGAAAAACAGCTTATGGCTGAAATTTTTTTAGGGGATCAATGGTCAAACCAGCGTTTTGCCTCTCAGAAGTGCAGTAGATGAGGCACAAACAGATCTTATTGTCAATAGCTTTTGGGTTGTCATTTGCTCTGGTTTTCAGTAAATGTTAATCCTACAGTTTGGGCTATCAACTGTATGGATGATGATCACTTTTGCAATCGTTTCACTGGAGATGTGAGTGCAATGTGCATACAGTTGGGGGCATAAATATTGGGCCCTTCTCGGCGCGCATTTGGACCCCATTTTTATCTACGGGGGGGTGGTAGCATTTTTATCTACAGTGTCTATATAGCAGGAAGCTCTAGGGGGTTCGGGGGGCGGGTAGCCCCCCGAGAAACAGGGGGTCCGCCCCGACGGTAAGGCCTCCTCATGATTTGGCCTTCCAACTCCCTGAGTGAAAACACACTTTTTGGTGTTTCGCACCTGAAACAGTCGGCAAACTACAGAGTCATAATGCTCTCAATTAGAGCTTTCATCTGATACCCATATTGCCTAAAAAAATTTCAAGAAAAAAAACAATTCTGCGCGATTCTGGGAAAATCCTGAAACGCATTTCTGAATCGCGAATCTGAAACGCGATTCAGAATCGCGGTGCATCTATGATTGATTGTATGCTAAATAATTTCTCGGAATCACATTTGTATGTATGTGGAACATGCAAACACCTTTTTCTCATTTGAACGTAAGAACATGGATCGGTTGTTTGTATACTTAAAATTTTAATTTTTTGCGAAATTTGAGCAACGGTTTTATAGTTTCTTTATCTTCACATAAAACACAATTTGGGTATTTAGTATGTGTCCATTTTGGTTTTGGAAAAGTAAGCACGATATCTTCTTTGCATTAGGAAAAGTAAGTATGTTTCTTTGTTGTTAAGGAGCATCAGAATTCATGATGAAGAAGGTTTCTAACAGCTGATCTGTGGCAGTACAAGCAGCCATACACATATGTCTTAAGCATGTAAATACCAGATATGTTCATGCAGCAGTATAACAAAGTTTCTTTAGGCTAAGTTTTATTGCTTGAAGGAATGAATATAGTTCAACTTTCACGGATTGGGACATCCATTAGGCTAGTTTTATTGCTTGAAGGAATGAATAGCTCCACTTCCACTGTTTGGAAGCTCCACTCTGCTTTAGAAACTTCTAAGTTTGATTGATTTGGGGCAGATTTACATAGGGTTCACATTATGGATCGCAAGGGACATAAGCATTCACTGAACCGATACTCAGCAAACTGGATTGGACCCCGCCCAGAGTCCTCAACGATTGTAAGAGTTCTTGCTGTACAACTTCTTTGTTGTGATTTCAGAGAGTTTTCACATGGTCAAGCATTTTGAATCATTCGTTTTTGTTGCTATTTACTCACATTCTATGAGACATCACCTGAGAAAAGTATTCTTGGTAAGAAAGCATAGGTTTATTTCTCCAAGATCACATACCAGCTTCCATTTTTATGGTGGCAGGATAAACAGATTGCAGATCGTTTGAGCAAGGAAAAAAGGTCATTGCTATATCATGACATAGCAAGTGCTGCTGAATCTGGATGGGACTTCAGTTCTAGGTGGATGCAGTAAGTGGAATCTGAATTTTTTTCTCATTATTTACCTACTTGGTATTGCTCTTGTTGAAAACGTAACATAGCACTATCTTCAACAGAAGTTCTCGAAGGCTCTGCCGATAGATTTTAACCCTACAGAGCCTCAACAGAGCAGTAAGTGGAATTGCTAGTCTTTTCTCATTATTTATTGGATATCATTCGTGTTGAAGACGTAATATAGCAGTGTCTTTAACAGAAGTTCTTGAAGGCTCTGCTGATAGATTCTAACCATACAGAGACTCTACAGAGCATGCTCGGTACATGAGTGTATTTTAATTGATATTTGGATTTATATAATTGTCTAGCTAGATATTTGAATGGTCAAGTTTGTGTCAATACCTGAGTGGAAGCTTATCATGCTAATGGATTCATGCTGTTTCATTGTTAACAGGAATGGACACGATCTTTCATCAATGCGCACCTCTTCAATTGTACCCGTGGATTTGAATGCATTTCTTTTCCAGGTAATTCTGGAATTGCATACAGCAGTTTACAAATAGCAATGTACTTCAGGTGTCAATTCTGATTACAGACCTTGTGCCATGGTTCGGAAAGAAGTTCAGCATTAGGATGAATTTGGGAGTTTTTGGAGTTGTATGGTGGTTATGTAAAGGATGCAAGCAGTAAAGTTCATGAACATCCATAGGGTTTTGAAAATTGCATGCCAAATCATCCAGTTCAGTCTAGAATTTACTTCAGTTAGCATACTTCAAGCATAGCATTAGTCTGAGCAAATATATCCCAATGTAGTCTGGACTCTGTACATACCAAGAATATCACATGCAATGCAATCAATACTGATGAGACATAAGCAATGCTGTTTGGCTAAGATTTTTTGTTTATTGAATTCTATATTCTTGTTTCGATTTAGATCCTTTGACTTTTTGGGTTGCTTGTATATTGTTTCTAAGCTTTACCTTATGACATCACTGACTTCTCCATTTAAATTTGTTAAATTGGATATATTCTAATTTCACAAATAGATACTAAGAGTATGACATGGAAGAAATAAGATGACAATAAGTTGTATAATCAGGATAGTCCATGTAAATGCAAGTAGGAGATGGCCTAGGACACACCAAGCCAATTGTAGAGACTAATGATGGCATATAGGTAAAAGTAGAAGCTGGGAGTTTATAAGATAGCCCAAGCCAAGCATATAAGCCAACACTGGCAAGTGAAATTGACAGTGTGTAGTGTGGTACATACAAAGAAAAGCCAAGAGTTCTATAGGGACTAGGAATGTCGTTAGAAATAACAAAAACAACCGTGATTCACTCAGAATAGAATTATGATTCCCGATTAAAATATCTGAAACAATAAATTCCTACATAGGCTCAATTTCTGAATGTGGGCCACAGGCTGGCCAATAACAGTCTTTACAAGCTTGTGCAATATACCATAGCGGTAAATGAATAATGTCACACTTATTGAGCTTTGTGGGTAATTTACTTCTATGTACCAGTGTTGACTGGGTATTTTGGCTGGGATCAAAAGCCAAACCTCTGGTTGGTATGTAGCGACCCGTAGGTAAGTAAGTCAATACCTGGGTCAAGACCCAACTAGGGCTGGTTTTCACCCAAGCGATACTTACATTATACCTAGGCATGGGAGAATTTAGGGTTTTTTTTTTTTGGGGTATTAACATAGTATTAAGTTTTGTTTGGATAAATATTTTTGACATGTAATTATTTTTCAAGGTGCCTTAAATACGTTGGTGGACATCAACATATATTGTTGTCCTCAAATAGAGTGCCTACTACTACAAAAAGAAAGTCATGTTTTTTAAATATTTGCAAATTTTTCTTTTGAAGAATTTTTCCCTTTATATACTTAAACCTGGATTGATAACCGGCTGGTAACACCATTGCAATAGCCACACTCGGCTGGTAACACCTCAATAGCCATACTTGGCTGTAATAAAAAATTTGACACCCACCCAACGTTAGTATGTATGTATGCAGGTTGGTTGATAAGCCTGCTTGTATAAGCTTATCGTCAAGTAACAATATTACTAGGCAACATATAATTTGATGATGAGTGGCTATTTGAAAGTTGAAGCTTGTGTGAAGGCACCCTATCTCTAAACTGATTGAATCCTTCCTATTTACATCTACACAAGTGTGAAGGCTATTGAGGTAACGATTTACTTCATGTGTCATAGATGGGAGTCTAGCACAATCTAACCATGTGGAAAAGCAAGCATACAAGTAGATTCCTTGGAAGAGCTACAGAAGAATTCTTGTAGCCGAGAACAGACTATTGGAGAATTGTAAGAAGGAACATCATAATTGAAGTAGTGATTGACAAAACATGGAGAGGGAAATATTATAGGATGGAAACAAAGAAAAAAATGACATAATGGTATGAATAGCATCGGTGCTTTTGATTTTTTTTTGTGGATAGTAAGGAGTTCAATGATGAATAAGAAGAAGTATCCAAAATTGGGAACAAAGAATGAGAAACACTAGCAACTGAGCCATTTGAGATAGGAGTTGGAAGATTTGTAAAGTACGTTCAAATTACATATACAATGGGGTAGTGGGAGAGCATGTTGGTAAGTGAGCATCTACTAGCATCCTAGATGCATGACTGGCAGGAGCCAAAATATTCATGACGAAGAGTTTTTGCTTTATAGGGCAAGAGTTAGAAAATGTTGCAAGCCTGATTACTAGAGGCTGCACACATGTCTCTTTACCTGGCCCATTCTTGACATCAAGAACAGGTCAACAGGTCAGCTTGCTGCCTTCACATGGACCCGTGGAGAGGCTGATCCATGCATGGGTCAGCCTCTTCCAACCTGCTCTCTTGTCTACTCAGCTGGGAGAGAACGGGCCAGCCTTTAACCCCTCATAACCTGTTCAGCAGGTTATGCAGAATCTAGGAGAGGGATCTGTGGCCAGTAGACCCGTTATTTGGTAGATTGGTCTACTAGGTGAGAATGGGTGAAATGCATGGAAAATGGGTGGTGATTGGTGAAGTGGATTGTAAGAATGGGTGGTCTGCTCCAAGGAAGGGATGACATCAAGAATGGGTTGATGGGTTAGGCAATGGGCATTGCAGCATACAGAAGAGGTTCAGATTGGATGTTAAAAGCCAGATTCTGACTTTTGTAGGCATGGCATAAAAGAGGGGGTTACATCTCATTTTTAAAAGACTGTATAGTACCGGGGAAATGTTGGAGAGTTAGTGTATTCCTGCTCACAACCTTCAAATGATAGAAAATCAAAATTTCTCCCCTCTTAAAGTTGGGAAAATGACAACCTGTGATGGCTGTTTCTCATTCAAAGTGCATTGTGCTTGTATAAGCGATCATTTAGTGTTTATTGATAAGGATATCTTATCTTTTTGAGAGTGAAAATGTATCTTAAGGACATAGAATCTTGATTTATCAATTTTTACTTTCGTATAATCAAGCTGATGCTATAATTATTTCTTGAATGATCAGATGGAGATGAACTTATCATTCTTTGCATCTCTTTTGAAAGAAAAGGAGCACATGAAATATTTTCGTAGCGCAGCAGAAGCTCGAAGGTGTGCCATTGAAGCAATTCTTTGGAGTGAACGAATGGGGCAATGGCTTGACTACTGGCTTCCCTATAGCAAACACTCAACCTATTCAAGAGGTCATGGAAAGTTTAAGGTATTTGGCCTTGGGATTGGATGTTGGAAAGATTTTTGAAACTATCCATTTCATTTTTTCCTTCTATTGTTGATGGTGGACAGGTCGTAAAAGGGTGTTGTCATATTATATGATGTTCCAAATCTTTTAATGATTGCAATGTTGTAGTTTGGATAGTTATGAAAACTCGGAGAGATATCTACTATACTTTTGTTTAAAAACTGTGGGTCATATTTTCTGTGACAATGGTGGTAAGATAGATTGTACTTTTGATTGGTCAACACGAGTTTCCATATGAGCCATGAAAGTTATTTAAGTAGCAATTAGGTTCCCATCAATAACCTAATTTGTATGGAGCTAGTAAAGAAGAGCCTTGGATAATTTATAAGCAAAGTTAATTGTTGCATCTCAGAGCCCTTGTAGAACCATCTCAATTCTCCTTCTCAAAGATGTTGCTTCTAATAAGTTGGAGAGAGATTGGAGTTGCAGCCCTGTTGGTTGAAGCAAATGGAAAGAACCTTTGATCTGCTGATAGAATAAAGTGACATGTGCCTTCAATTTTCATTTACGTGCCTTCTCATTTTAGTTATGTCGTTAGAAAGTTATGCCATTTAAGCTGCTTCTAAATCAAATTCCTGTGTCCCGCTGAATGTGTGCTTATAAATGTAGATGTGTAAGCGAATTCCATTTAGGTGAGGCAGTAACAAAGTATAGGCTTTTCTGTTTGATGCATGATATGTTGGAGCCATTTATCTAACCATTCTTGTGGTTAGCTAAAACATTCTACGGGAACATAGGTTCTCATAACTCCCCCAACACTTTCCCCCGTGGACATATTAGTATAAGCCATCCATCAGTCTTCACCATCTATTTTCTACTTTGGCAACCATAGTTGATTGTTAGCTTCAATGAGCATAAAGTTTACTGACATTTTCTCTCATCAGTTGTTTGCATCAGTTGTTTGATGTGAAAAAACACAACAAAAGTCAATGATTTTACCGAGTTCCCATGTCCTCATCCAGTGAACTTTGAGAACCATTAGCACATAATTCTGTCTTTGTACGTGCCCATATTGTTGACCTTGGATGAGCTGGTTATCCCATGTAGTTAGGGATCTCTTTTGTGTGTTGTGCTGAATGAAATGTTTGGAGTAGCTTCTGGAAGGTTTTTCATTTAAACAAGTGCAAGCTGCAAATAAATAGCTATCATTGTAGAAGTGGGGTTACTGCTCGGTGCCAAATGTGAAAGTACTGCTGGCATAATGTTATTCCACAATGAATGAGTTTTGCAAATAATGTAAAGATGAAGAAAGAAAGGATTTAAATGTGAGTAAGCCGATCATTGTAAAATGAAGAAAGAACCCGGTAGAGGCTGGTACAATTCAGTTTCAATGGAATAAAACGTGTTTCTGTCAAAAAAGACACAGAATAGTACAAGTAAGAGTGAAGGGAAACTAGTATATGAACAGACAGACATCTGATGGAATAATGATGAGAAACATGCGTGACAAAGAATCACTTGAGGTTCAGAGGTTGAAGGAGCTTGCTTACTGCAAAGCTTTGAGAAAGTTGTCAGTCTTTCTCTTTTGGCAAATCAATTAAGAACCCAAGACAACAAATTAGCTATTTAAATATTCGCTCTTGCATTTTCTAGTGCTTTCTGATTTTACAATTGATCGTCAATGCCAAAAACCAAGCATCAGAAGTGCATGTCCAAAGCTTCAAAGTAAGGAGAACAATTTCAATCAGATATTTATCATCTGCTGAGAACAAAGAAGGAAATGTAAACTATATCTATCTGCTAGAAACAGGGTGAAATGGCATGGTCTAGGCCATTGTGGTCAAAAGAAAGCGAATGATTTATGTGCTGTTGTAACAGGAAGCTTCCGTCTCCTACATGGGATTGTCTTATTCGCACTGGCTACATCAGCTGCAAAGAACTTGGCTGTAAGGAAACAAGGCCAAAAAGGACATATTACGGGACCAGGATCTATCCTTGAATACAAGTTTAAGGATTTGAATTTGGTCACTTGGAACCAGGGTTCAGTTTAGGGAAACATGTTTGTTACAGGGCTTTTTGTTAATGTACTATTTTCATTATCCCTTCCTTTCATATGAAACCCAGGACTAGGTAGGTGGTCAATTGTATAACTCCCCTGCTGTGGCGATGTGACTTTCAGCTTAAGGCATTTAACTCCAAAAATTCCACTTTGTAGCAGAAAGAGTTCATCAAGGTTTGTTTTGAACTTTTAAATGTTCGCATAAAAAGTGGCTTTGCAGAAAATTTCTGAATCTGCGGTTAAGTAAATGCACATTTAAGGTAGAACCCACCTTCTTGTTGATCAGACCTTGAAGCTAGAGTTTTTTTTGAACTTCTATGGCATCTCACAACTTTTGTCATAGAAGGCAGAAGATTTTAGAGTATTCTGAATAGTTCTAAACAATAAAACAAAACACATCTATGGCATATGAATAAGGCCAAAGCCAAGCTGTGCAGCCTTTTGAGATTTTCAGTAGCTCCAGCTATGGTTAGTGTATGAAGGTTGATGTGATCATTGAGCATGTATAATTGAGGATGAACTAGTGGGTTCTTTTTTATTTATATGACATATATAGTATGCAACTGAAGGAGAAATAAAAGGGTGAGTATTTTCTGCAATTCTTTTGTTATTTTCATTAAAAATTCATAAGATGGCATGCACTTTTTTGATGCAGAAGTTTCATGTTCTGGACATTGTCAACCAGAATGTCAATGTTTTTCCTTCAAACTTCATTCCACTATGGTGCGGAGTACTTCGACCAGGTAATCTTATAATCCCATTCAACTTTTGCACATAAAACAATGGCTCTATTTTAATGTGGCTTACAAACGAATTCTAGGGCCAGGAGCTTCATATCTGATGGTTTCCCTCATACAATCAACCATACATGCTCCAAGCTAGGCTTTCTCAATTTATATGCCACTTTTCATATGCAATCATGGCTTGTTGGAGTTTTCCCATTCTGTGCTACTGATTGGATTGGCATTGAATTCCTGAAAGATCAGAATCCACTTAGGTTTCATATGTTAACCTCTCTGTTGCAAGGTGGCTATTATCCTGAGTCCTGACATGATTAAGGAGCTTTTTTATGGCAGGTGACTCCAGGATTGAAAACATTGTCAAAGCGTTTAGTAGCTCTGGCTTATTATATTCAGCTGGGGTTCCTTCCTCTCTTAGACAAACTGGTCAGCAATGGTATGTGACCTAGCTTAAAAAAGTCTTTGAACTTTTGGCATAAACTGGCCAAAATTTCATATGTTTAACATTGTGCTTGATTGACACTGATAGTAGGGTTTATACAGATGCACTGAAGTATGACAAATCACATATGCAGGGACTTTCCAAATGCATGGGCTCCATTGCAACACATGATCATTGAAGGTCTGGATTGGACAAACTCAAAAGACGCTCAGATCATTGCTGAAGTCATAGCAAGAAGATGGATCTGGACAAACTATAATTCTTTCAATGCTACTGGGGAAATGCAAGAAAAATTAGATGCACAAATTTGTGGGAAGGTTGGATATGGTGGTGAATACAAGCCACAGGTGAAGATTTTATTGTGGTTTATTAGTTTTCTAATTTGAGATGATGCAAGACATCAGCATTTTTCAAGCGTGCTGCATGTTGACACTCCCTTCTCTTCTTAGCACACTCTCCTGTTGAAGGTCACTAGACGAAGAATTCTCTTCTAGACTTTCATGCAGGTCATCAAGCTACTAATAGTCATGAGGATTAAGTAATCCACACTCTCTGATGTTGGAGAGTGGTGGTTTTGGGTAAAGTTTTTTATGGTGGCTCATATTTTCTATAGAATCAAACACAGTTTTGCATTCATATTGATGCATTCACTGTACTCAGGCCATTCATGCTTTCTTTTGGTTTTCAAGCAGGCTGGCTTTGGCTGGAGTAATGGCGTGGTACTCGCTCTTCTTCAAAAGTATGGTTGGCCAGAGGACCCCACTCTTACTTGCAGATAACATTTCATCCCTCTTCGACGTTGAGGGCACATTTAGATGAAGTTGGCACTGCTATGAGAAAAATGGACCTAACGAGGCTTATTTCTTCTCATTGTTGTCTACTTTGGTTTCTGTCGAAATCTATCCAACAATTTTAGGATTTATCAAGGTAAAGGTTGAGTTCTCATGAGCTTGACTGGACACTGGTGCCATCTTGTCAACACTATCGACAATTCTACGTTAGATCGTTGCATACTTGATAGTTGCCCTGGTTGATAATTGTTTAATTTTTGTTTTTGTTGATCTCTTTCCAATTCTTGTGATAGCTTAAAATCTTTGTGGCTATTTACATTGCAGGGGTCCTAGTTTTGCAGACACCTGTTGAGCATACTGTGGTATAGAGGCTGGTTCAGAGTTGAAATTTCAAATGCATTGCAAAATAAGGTGTTCTCATCGTTCCTCATGCTGTATCAGAGTCAAGTGGATATTCTCTTATTAAGGACTCTGGAGGAGAGATGCATTTGAATGAAGCTTACCTCAATGGCTCACCACTGAAGCCATGGCCTATTTCCGCATTTATGTAAGGAGGCAGTCTGTAACCTTTTATCCACCATCAGTTCCCTCCTTGGGAATTTCGAGTTTAGTGGATTAAGGTTATTGATTTTCTGAAACTTGGACTTCTTGTAACCTGTAATTGTGGCAAAAGCCACGTTGCCCTGCCATTTGGTTGCTATTTTACTTATTGATGCTTTAATGCTTTAATGTTCAATGGCTTGTCTAAGCAATGTAACTGACAGATCCCTTAAACACAGGATGGTTGTTGGATTTATTGATATTTTTAAATACATTAGACTCTCTGTGTCAGCAACTTGTACCCTATACGTCTCATACTTAAACTTATTTCACTAAAAGTTGTATATGGTCTCATACTTAGAGCTAACCAACGTTTTGTGGAAATCTTTGCTTGGCCCAACCATAAAGAGAACTTGAAATTTGGCAAAGCAAATTGTTGCACTAAAATTGAAAATAAAGCAGTAAGAATCACCATAAATCAATGGTTTAAAGCTCTGAAGCATTTTGTATTCAAGGCCTGCTCCATCTCAAAGTTTTGCATCTGTTAGTTGTAGCGTATTACCACATCAAGAAGTTACGCATGCCACTATCAAACTCTGGTAACTAACCAATATTATTAATGATTCCATGGTGGATGAATACGACGTGTCACCCTCATTCTTCATAGTAAGAGAATATGTCAACTGAGAAACATGCTTAATATTTAAAAATCACTGAATGCATCTTGGTTTGTAAGTGGGATCAAAGAAAGTTTGGATTGCAAGCTAACCAACTCGGCCAACCCCGTGGGATGAAAATTACTGAATGGTTTAAATCTTGTAAAATGCCTTCCTGCTATCCTCGGCAAGCTTGCAAGGCTTTACGCGGAATTGTCCATGTCAGCCAGTGCACTTCTAGGATTTTTTTTTTTGCTCTCTTGTAGCCCAAAATTGTAGTAGGGAGATTACAGAATTTCTGACTGGAACTGGAATTTCTGATTGTAAGCAGTTCAGACGTGTGCTGACAAACATTACAACTACAACAAATGAGAAATATTAGTCCAAAGACACGTTGCTTGCTAGAACTCCTTATTATATATTGACATCAGCTACATTCCCCAGGATCAGCCGTTATGAAACCAAATAAATTGCAAAGATGAGAATAGATTGTAACGTGGAACAGCTCCATAATCAGCATAAATCAGAGTATCATGTACTCACCAGAGTTTAAAACGTAGCACATTTTCATTCGTGTGATTATAGAAACCCATTTCGACCCGTTTTGATCGGAATATATTGTACATTCCGGAACGTACTGGGTTGAAACTCTCTGTTTTTTGAATGAAATATGAATTTTTTCTTTGTTTAAAAGATACAAAGTTTTTTTGGGGTCACGTTCTGGAGCACGTTCCGTGAACAGACAACTATCTAAGAATCATATTGTCCACTGTCAAGACCTTCAGAATAAGAAAGTCGAATGCCAAAACATTGGAACGTTTTGACTCTCTGATTTTCACTCTGATCACCATCAGGTTTGTCAGCCGTTTGCGATATTAAAGATGCTCAGAATCGGCAGACTGGTAACCAACTGCTGGACTTGATTGGCAAAGCATAGAGACATTTTAGCAAAGCAGCAGAAAGGAAAAAAACTTAGTCTTCAAGACAATCCTGCCATTTTATAAGTTCAGAAGATATAAGAAAACATTTATGTAGATTAGTAAGCTGAAAACATGTTTCGTGATAGCATGTCTGAAGGCTAACATAATTCAAATAAGGTGAAGATGGAGAACAGGCAATCCAGTTACAAAAAGACCGGCCTGTAAATTTTCTAGAGGTTATTTATTTAGCGAGTAAATTTTGAAAGATCTGCACTTGAGTCAAAATTTGTATCTACTGAGCCATATGGAGTCGGTCAATATAGGATCTGGAACGGACCACAAGCGTACCCGTGTCAGCCGAGCAGAATATTTTAGAGACAGCACTTGTAGGAACTATCCATTAAATTTAGAGATGTATGTGCCCAATGGTGATTGTAAACATACTTTTCATACCGCTTTAGATGCAAAGCTGATCAGGCTTTGCTATACCACAAAGAGCAGAAATAGAGATGGGTTTGTTTTATGCCATTGATCGCAGTGCTCTGAAACCTACTTGGGAGATTACCCCCAAGATCTTGCATGTTTTGGAGGTTATGTTTTTTTTTAAATTGTTGCCTCTTAAATCCTAGAAGTTACAAATTGGTGTTTGGAAAACCTTTTTGAGTTATCCTCAAAAACCCTGGATTTTTGCTTCTCAGTTTTCCAAGGTATATTCATAAAAGGGCTTAAATGCTTGTATAAAAAATCGTTAAAATTTTCACAAGGCTGTTGTTGAGAAAAGATGCCGATTTCATTCATATACTTTGCTGGCCTTCTTGAACACTCTTACAAATGTTGGCTGTTAATATCCTTCAAATGCCAAATGTTGCCATCATTTATTGTGTGAGAAATAAGAAATGTAGAGTAGGACTATAAATAGCACTATAGAATGTCCAGATTCTCAAAATATTCCTATCATCATATTTTGCCTTGAGTCTCACTTTTCCTTTTCTCCGTATCAAGATAGATTGCTACTTCAAAGCTTTGAACTGAAATTGTAGATCAATGTGTTGTTGAGATATGGTCACACATGGTGGGTTGTTGTATCGTGCAACATGCTTGAGTTGGGCTCACCAACCCAAGTTTAAATATCTCTAATCTTTTGATTTTTTCTCTCTTGAAAAATTTGAGATCTATGCAATATAACTAAGATGCATGCAAAACTAATTATGAAGATTTTTAATCATATAATAATGTAAAAGAGTGAAGATCAATTATATACACAAAAATGCTATAACTATTTTTGTGGACATAAAATCTCTTACATAAGCATAAAAGTGTGGCTTTTCTAAAGTCAACATCCTTCAAACTTTTGTTGCAATTGGTCAAAACAGAAAATCCCACCATTTTTGAAGGTTGCTGATTTTTTCAAAACGTAGGTGTAGGTGCTTACTATGATGAACCAAATTCACTCACCATCAGATAATCATTTTCCCACTGGCCCTTAGTAGACGCAGCTTGATATTTATTTGATGGCCATGAAATTTTTAGTTTTTTAGATAGTTTTAGTAAGTGCAACCAAGTCTCTAGAACAAATCTAGAAAAAGTAACTTGCTACCATCAAATATCATTATGTCCTTTTGACCTTAACACGACAAGATAGGATTTTGCTACTGGAGTTGGCACTTCCCCCCTGCTTGTAGATAGGCCACTGTTCTAGGTTTGCCCTCCTTAGGGACTAATATCAGTCCCCCTGTTGCCTACTACCTTCGTGGATCAGTGACGTGAGGACTTGCCCTCTCCCAAGTGTGGGATGTCTCCTTCCATGCTACATGGTTCCATTTTGCTTCCCCTGGTGGCGAGAGAGAGAGAGAGAGAGAGAGAGAGAGAGAGAGAGAGAGAGAGAGAGAGAGAGAGAGAGAGAGAGAGAGAGAGAGAGAGAGAGAGTCGAGCTCGGGTCCTTGCCCTCCAGGACCAGCTCAAATAGGCAGGTCAAGCGGCTCAATCTCATAACCAGCTCGTGCAATCCCTCAAGGCAGAGCTCGAAGTAGAAAAATAAGCCAGGTAGTCCACCTGGTGCTGAAATAAAAAAATTGAAACTTGAGCGAGATTCTCTCAGAACCAACGAGAGATCCCTCAAGGACCTAATCTACATTTTGGAGTGCAACATCTCTAGGGCCAAGATGACAGTAGCTAGGAAAAAGAAAGTTTTCGCTTCCAAAGGCAGCTGCTCTGAAACTCCAAGAAAAAATTCTAGACTCTCTAGGCCATTATGGACCAAACGATTGTTACAGCAGAGGAAGAAGTATCGGCCGCCCAAAAACGCTAGAGGAAGTGGGCCGAGTACTATAAAAGCCTTCCAACAAGTGATACACAAAGCAACCCCCCCCACACTAGATACATAGGTGGCCACCCTATGCGCCACTCTACAAGAGGAAGAGCATTCCCTACGTAGAGTGGCCACCCTATGCGCCACTCTTCAAGAGGAAGAGCATTCCCTGTGTGAAGCTGAGGACGAGCTGAAGGTTATGATAAAGAAGCAGTTCAATGCCATTCTAGAGTTCTCCACCTCTGTAGACGTCAATATCCCTCTTGCCTTTCAATATTTAATTAGACTAGCTTTCTATTATTTTTCTCTGCCAACATTCTTCCTTTTGACCATACAAGCATCTCCATCAAACTCAACCTTGAGGCCTTTACTTAGCGATTGACTCACACTACGCAAATTCTTGGTAATAGATGGAATAAACAAAACATCCTCCAAATGAACATTCCTATTTGTAGAGAGAGAAATAGGAATTGTGCCAATCCCTTTTAATATTTTTCTTTGCCACAAAACATCTTAATTACTTTTGTTGCAGATTCTTTTGTTTCAGACAAAATTTCATTACATGCCTAGGCTTATTGCAAATGTAGCACAAATTTGTCTTTTTTCAAAATATGATTTTCTTTTTTGTGACTCCGATAGAGCTCTTCAAAATATTTGAGTTGCATTCTTTTATGAACTCTTGTCTTCTCTTTCTTTGGTCTTGTTGCTAGTGGATTTAATTGTAATTGCTTCCTTAATGCTACCATATGTAAACATAAGCTTTCTTAATCTGGATCACATCATTGAGTGATTGAGATACATTTTTTTGATAGTCAACTGGTAAACCTAGGAGAAGCTACCATAGTGCAACTTAGAATCAATGGAACAAATGAAAATAAAAGAAAACACTTACTTGGAGTCTGACTCCACCACCACAAAAAAAAAAAAAAAAACCATGAACTCCTACCAAAAGTTGAGAAAAAAAAGTCACAATTCCACCTTTCAAACAATACAAGCTCTAGCTTTAACACCATTTTAAGGAATAACACCTAAAAATCCTACTTACAAAGCACAAAAAGTAATAATAGTGGAACCAAACCACCCAACCAAATAGAAGCTAAAAGATCAAACAACAAAAGCTTCACGCTCAAGCCATAATGTGTGAACGCTAATGAGGACAGAAAGTTGGTAATTAAAAGTTGAAAGCTCAATATGGAGGACAACGAGTTCTTATAGATCCTATGTAGGCCTTGGAGTGCCTATGCATCACTCCATGCAACTCCACTCCATAGTGAGCATAACAAGAGTTACTATTGATATCCCTCATTATGCATATGACAATCAATTACCATGTATTGCTCCACATGTCACAATAGGCCCTCTCAGATTATTAATTATGAATCTGGCCTTGAATGAAATTTTGAGACATAACTAGTTTTTTGATAGCTAGAATCCTAATGCCCATGTCTGGGCCTATTTCAAATCCTTGGCAACTAGACATGGACATAACGGTTCACTTGACCATCCATAGCTATATTAGAAATTTTGACAAAAATTTTCAGTCTTATGCTAAGGTTGTGATGGACTCAATTTCCAATATATTGAGCACATAATTGTGCACTTGTCTTGGGTACAAACAATGTGAAAAACCATGTTATATACAAAATTCTTACTTAAATCATCTAATTTTGACTTACTATTGGATTATTTATATGAGCATGTTGAGGTGGGGTCTTAAAAGACTCAATGTTTAATCTCAAATGAATAGGAAGATGCTCTTTGAGCAACACATACAAAAATTAGGGGGAACACATTCATTTTCCAAAGTATGGGGCATGGTGGCCTACCATATGAAAAGAGGTTCATAAATTTTGTCGACATTAAAATGTATGCCAAGTCTTTTCTAAGCCAACCATGACCTGTAGTCTTCAATCTAGACTGGACTATATGTTAGGATGCTATGATTAGCCCATGACACTAGAGTATTCAAATGTCACAAGAGATAGAATACATGGACAACTTCCTAGAAATAAATGTTCATATTCTATTTCAACTTGTACATAGTGTGGAGGTGGTCATGCTTTTTTTATAAGTTTACTAGCATTTAGGATACAAAACATGTATTCATGTTATCTTTTCACATAGTTAAAAGTGATTGCATTGATATAGACTTTTGTAACAAAGATCTTTTTACTATTTCAAATAGATTATTTCTATTCAAGCTTCAAGTCCTTTTCTTGACTTTATTTTGAGGTACTTATCGACACTTTCCTCAACTATTTCAAGAGTGGCTAACTCTCAACTTTTCTTGAATCTGTTAAGGGTCACCAAGTCTTGAAGGAGACATAGTCTCAAGTTTTAACAAAATCTTGTAATACTTTATGTTTTTACATTGAGGCATAGTTTCAGTGTGATTCATCTCCCATTGGAGGGAGGCGGGAGGAGGGTATCATGTATTCTAAATTTCAATGTCAAATTTTGTTTCATTTGATGTGTTTATAAAAAATTGTGAATTTTAGTCATTGAGCATACAACATACATAGTTCAAGCAGTCCCCTAATGACACGTTGGTCAAAATTACCAATCTTAATGTAACTTTGATAACATATGCCATGTGATCTTAATATAGACCACACTTATCTATACTTAAAAAAAATAACTATCATCATCGTTAAAGGGACTAATATTTATAACATATTTGATGGGGGAATGGTCTAAAATTTCTAATAAAGGTTTTGTGAAAAGAAAATATATATGTCAAGATATTGTGAGAGCTTTGACACATGGCATAAAATTACCATTCTTACTATTATTGTCAAAATCAAATTTGGTGTGCTGTTATAGATGCCATCCTTTTTTTTTTTAGCCAAGTAAGATTTTTTCTTTTTTGCAAACGAATAGGTTTTTTTCTTTTTAAAATGACTTGTCTAAGCAAATTTGGTGGGTGGGGAGGAATGATTTTTATGGCGAGTGTGATGCCACCTTATTGTTAAAAATCGAATATCAACATAAATATGGCATGATATACTCGAAAATGAAGATATGAGCTGGTTAAGTATAAATCATGAAAAGGCCTAAGTCATTTTTTGGGAATATATCTCCTAAGTACTTGCCTTGTAATTAAGGGCAAGACCTTTAATAGGAAAGACATTGCCTTGGATAACCTTTACTAGGTCGTCCACACGAAACGACTAGATACGAAAAGACATGTTAAACTAGAGTAACTTTAACTCTTAGTTAAATATACCTTTCATGGTATAATTGAACGTATTTTCAGTCTAATTGTTAACTAGACCCTTTTGCGGGAGCGACGCACCTATTGTTTAAGAGGTGTGTTTGTTCGCCTCGTAGAACATATATTGATCTCACACTTCAGTCTCGAGTATCGACAGAGAAGAGTTCATGCATATGTAAGAGATTGAAGAAGTGAATAGAGTTTTGTGAGTTATTCTCTCTTATCTCTGTTCTCAGAACTGTTGAGTGTGAGTGATCTTGAGTCTGCTAACAATCTCTAACGTATTACATGAATTACTCTCTGATCAGACAGACTCTCTAGTGCATTACAGTCGTTTGCTGTGTATCCGTAAAGCATGCTCTAAAGAACTGTCTTAAAATCATCTTATTCGTCTGTCGCGAATACTTTTTTTTCGGCACTCGAATAACGACTATCTTTGGTATAGTCTAGCACGATCATTGAATAAAGTTGTATGTATACATATGAGATGACAGTTCCTGTTTGAAGAATTGAGTCTTTGATCTGTTTTCTTGATTGTCACTGACATAAGTTTCTAACGTGCTCTAAAACCATTCGTGTTCTTTAACCATTAATTTGGACTTTAGTTGTTGAGGACTTCTGTCTAGAAACGAACAATTCGCGAACGCGATTAATTAATTGTCTGTACAATCGCGAATACATCGAACATTTCTCGACTCTCTGTTGACACCTTAATCAGCCAGAGTGTAGTATTGTTGTACTACTCTGATAACATCTCATCTGTAGAATGCGTTTTATTCGATTTGATAGAGGCTTGATTGTTGTTCTAAAATTTATCAACACCACACACCCAAATATAAGTAATACTAGTTACTTTTTAATGTCTATCGACAACCAGAATAACACTCGAAACCACTTGTCATAAATTGTACCAAAAACATAACTTTCTAACGCTGTCCTCTGTGGGAATGACATTATTTAATATAAAATCTATATTAACCCTATTGGTATAGTACGACATATACCAGTTTTTTGTGCCGTTGTCGGGGATAGTTTAGGAAAGTTATAAGAAATCTGACAAATCCATCTCCATCTCTAGTGTATGTCAGATAGAGAATCTAGATTAGAATGATACCGTAATCTTAGAGAGGAATTTTTACGAAAGACAAAGTGAGAGTACTAGTCGAAGAAATCTAGACGAAATCACTGCTCAGTTACTTGAACTCCTAATTAGCTTCGGTATGGAGGGTCCTGCTGCACGTCTCACTTCTATATCAGAAATTAAGTACGATTATTTTAAAGGGACTTCTTTCGACGATGCAGATAGCTATGTCTAACAATTCGAGTCAATCACTAATGCGAATAACGAAGGTACTGACATTGACAAACTACGAATCTTCTCTGGTCTGCTAAGAAAGCAGGCGCGCATCTGGTACAGTCAAGTTGAATCAGGCCGTGTAGGAAACTGGTACCTGCTGAAAGATGCGTTTCTAAACCAGTTCAGAGAAATCGGTTACAAATCGAGAATTCTCGGACGTCTGAACAATATTCAGAAAAAGAGTAAAGAATCCCTTCACAAATATACATGAAAGGTTAATCTCATAGGAAAACTAACCAGTGTATATCTCGTTGATATGCAGATCGAATGGTTTTTGGCTGGTTTACCACCAAAGATTGATCAGTATTGCAGACAAGGGGACATGACCTCCTTAGCAGTAGTAATAGCTAGTGCCAAAAATTTTCAGACCTCGAAACTAGCACAAAAGCGATGATCAACTAAGAAATCTCGAAAGTCGAAGACTGATTCTAGTGACAACGATGATGATTCAGATTCTGATTCAAGTACCAGTTCTTCAAGCTCAAAATCTGAAAGCAACGATTCATCAGAATCAGAAGCTGACAAAGGAGAGAGAAAAAATAAACGACGAACTATACGAAAGGACGACACGAAAGTTGTCGAGGATAAGTCGTCAACTTCTAAAGTTGAAAAGCTTTTGGAAGAGTAATATGGCCGACCTTAATAAAAAGTTTAATGATTTGAAAGTGCAGATCTATGAAGTTGCAGATAAAAGACCGAAAGCGTCTTCTTCCAATTCAGGAATGTGGTGTACGAAATGTGGAACTTCAGGACACACTAAGGAAGAGTGCACTACTATGAATGTCAAATACATTGAAGATCCTGCCCAGGAGGTACTTTTTATTTTTCAAAATGATGCGACTACTAACTATGGTTAGGGTACTGCAGCATCAACCCAGCAGGACAGACCCAAGTTCGCACCAAGAAGACATAATCCTCCTGAATTTGTTGGACCAGTGAAGTCTCAAACCGTGACTAAACCAGTGTCGGGCAACTACTATAACAGCAGAAAGCATTCGAAGAACTTAAGCAAAGGTTGATCAATGCTCCTATTCTAAGACCACCCAACTGAACTATTTTATTTCATAGTTATGTGGATGTTTCTGCATTTGCTATTGGCGTCTGTCTAAGCCAGAAGGATGACTAGAAGAAAGATCATCCCATTTACTATGCGAGTCAACAGCTCAGGGCATCAGAGAAGAATTATTCGGCTACAGAAAGGGAAGCTCTTGGAATGATTTTCACTGTTAAGAAATTTTGACATTATTTGTTGGGATATGCATTTATTTTTCATGTTGATCAATATGCTCTTAAGTATCTTGTAAATAAACCGGATCTATCAAGACGAATTGCTCGATGGGTTCTACTTCTGCAGGAATTCACTTATCAAGTAGAACTTCGCCAAGGAAAGTATTATACAAATGCTGATTATATGTCGTGACTCAGCACTGGAAAAATTGAAGAATCTATCAATGATGATTTTTTAGATGAACATCTATTTGAAATTTCATCTACAAATTCGCTATATTCTGATATTATTATTTATCTCAGAGATCAGATATATCCGGATGGTTATGATGTAGAGCAAAAGATTTTTCAATATAAGGTAGCACCTTTTACAATTATTAACAATGTTCAGTACAAGCTTGGTGCTGACCATCAACTACGAAGATGTCTCAAAACTGAAGACATTAAAAAGGTCGTTAAAGCCTTGCACTCAGAAGACATTGGAGGACACTTTGCCCTAAAGAACACAGTGACTGGCAAGTATTGGTGGCCAACAATGTTCAATGATGTATCAAACTTTATTCGTTCATGTGATCCATGCCAGAGATCTGGTAAGCCTAGAAAAGCAATGAATTGGCCGTTGACACCAATCCTGCCTCTTGCACCATTTGAAAAGTGGGGGATTGACTTTGTCGGTCCAATCAAACCTGTGACCCGACATACGAAATGTCGTTATATTCTAGTTGCAATGGATTATGCTACAAAGAACGTTGAAGCAGAGCCGACGAAACGAAACGATGCGAAAACTGTCGCGACGTTTTTATTCAAAAGTATAATCACAAGATATGGTTGTCCACTTGAACTAGTAAGTGACCGAGGTACACATTTTCTAAATGACACGATATGGTTGTTGACAACCTAATTTTTGATCTAACACAGAAAAACTACACCGTATAGTCCAAAAGCAAAAGGGGTTGACAGAAAGAGCTAATGGAATTTTATGTAAGATCTTGAACAAAATTACTATTGCACATGCAACGGATTGGGATCAGAAACTACCATCAGTTCTCTGGGCTTATCGCAACACAGAAAAAATCATGACAAAGCAGACACCATATTCTCTTACATATGGTATGCATCCTATTTTGCCAATTGAATTTGAGGTGAAAACTTTTCGTATTCAAGTTCAACGAACAGATGCTGAATGTATAAACGAAAGGTTGACTAATATGAGAGTTTTGCGACACTAAATTTGTTAATCAAATTTTCGTAAATCATTTTCGAGAATTTTTCTAGAAGTTTTTCTAGCATTTTCTCCAGTTTTTTGAGAAATTTTCTAGTATGTTGCTAAAATTTTTGAGAAATTTTTGTGAGTTTCTGTATCATTATTTTTAGGATTCTGCGAGAAAGTTTCGCGAAACTTTCTAGAATCTTTTTAGCATATTTTTGAGAATCTCTCGACCTACTTTTTGTATTCCTCCATTATAGATGATGGCCACGTGATCATCATTTTTCACACGTGTGTACACTCACATATCAAAACAAATATTGTTTCTTTTTAATTATGTTAAAAGTTCTTTTATTAGATTTTCAGCTCGTTACTATAAAGAAGTCACTCTTCGTAATGATTCAGACGAAGATACAAAGTTAACTCAGGAGCTGTTTGATGGAGCATTGCTCCCGGTCAAGTTAGAAGAATTCGGCAACTTACCAGTTGGCTGTTACACAAAATCTAAAGAAGGCTTGTTGTTAATCGAAGCTCAACAAAACCTGGAGTTTGCTAAGAAATTATATGAAGAATTTAATCGTGCATAAAACATTCATTCATGCCTTTGTTGTGTTGATGTTTCTATGGGATGCTGAATTTTTGAAGATTAAAGAACTTTTGAAGTTTGATTTCAGTTTTCATCAACAATTCCAAGATCAACTCAACAACCTATTCAATTAAATAAACAGCAAGACACATATTCTTTAAGATGAAAAAATATCTAAAGGACAAAATATACGAAGAAATATCTTTTTGCCTTAACGAAAATCTGAAGAACAGAATGTTTTGCAAATAATCCTCAAAAAGAAGATGTTATGTTATGATATACTCAAAAATGAAGATATGAGCTGGTTAAGTATAAATCATGAAGAGGCCTAAGTCATTTTTTGGGAATATATCTCCTAAGTACTTGCCTTTTAATTAAGCTTAAGACCTTTAATAGGAAAGACATTGCCTTGGATAACCTTTACTAGGTCGTCCACACGAAACGGCTAGATACGAAAAGACATGTTAAACTAGAGTAACTTTAACTCTTAGTTAAATATACCTTTCATGGTATAATTGAACGTATTTTCAGTCTAATTGTTAACTAGACCCTTTCGCGGGAGCGACGCACCTATTGTTTAAGAGGTGTGTTTGTTCGTCCCGTAGAACGTATATTGATCTCACACTTCAGTCTCGAGTATCGAGAGAGAAGAGTTTATGCATATGTAAGAGATTGAAGAAGTGAATAGAGTTCTGTGAGTTATTCTCTCTTATCTCTGTTCTCCGCACTGCTGAGTGTGAGTGATCTTGAGTCTGCTAACAATCTCTAATGTATTACATGAATTACTCTCTGATCAAACAGACTCTCTAGTGCATTACAGTCATTTGCTGTGTATTTATAAAGCATGCTCTAAAGAATTATCTTAAAATCATCTTATTCGTCTGTTGCGAATACTTTCTTTTCGACACTCGAATAACGACTATCTTTGGTACAGTCTAGCACGATCATTGAATAAAGCTGTATGTATACATATGAGATGACAGTCCCTGTCTGAAGAATTGAGTCTTTGATTTGTTTTCCTGACTGTCACTGACATAAGTTTCTAACGTGCTTTAAAACCATTTGTGTTCTTTAACCATAATTTTGGACTTTAGTTCTTGAGGACTTCTGTCTAGAAACGATCAGTTCACGAACGTGATTAATTAATTGTCTATAAAATCGCGAATACATTGAACATTTCTCGACTCTTTGTTGACAGCTTAATCAGCCATAGTGTAGTACTATTGTACTACTCTGATAACATCTCATCTGTAGAACGCGTTTCATTCGATTTGATAGAGGCCAGATTGTTGTTCTAAAAATTATCAGCACCACACACCCAAATATAAGTAATACTGGTTACTTTTTAATGTTGGTCGACAACCATAATAACACTCGAAACCACTTGTCATAAATTGTACCAAAAACATAACTTTCTAATGTTGTCCTCTGTGGGAACGTTATTATCTACTATAAAATCTATATTAACCCTGTTGGTATAGTACGATAGCGAGCAATTACAAAGTAAAAATGGCTTGAACGTCGAACAAGTGCTAAAGATGCTCGCTTTGGTCAAAAACTGCTTGCCAAAAAATCATTTCCCAAAGATGATAAACATGCTCGGCATGGATTATGAGACAATACATGCATGTCCAGAAGAGCACGTTTTATATAGAGGTGAGAATTAAGAAAAGCTTCAATGTCCAACATGTAACATTTCAATTTATAGAGATGATGTACAAGGAGATAAAGTGCCATGAAAAGTGTTACAACATTTTTCAATTATCCCATGATTGCAACATTTGTTTGGATGCAAATATTTGCACAATAAATGCATTGGCACATCAAAAATCAAATGAGATAATGCATGTACCAAGTGACTTGCCTACATGGAAACATATTGAAGAGCAATGGCCCGAGCTAAAAAATGAATCTCATAATTTAAGATTTAGCTTTGCAATGGATGGCGTAAATCCTTTTAGTGTACAAGTATCAACTTAGTCCACATCCAGTTGTGCTCACTAATTACAATATTCCTCCGTGTTGAGTATAACAACTGAACACTTGTTATTAGCTATATTGATCCCATGAAAGTATGAGGCCAAGAACATGGATGTGTATCTTGCACATTTGGTTGAAGAATTGTGCATTCATGCTTATGACATTTCAAAATTTATACAACAAAGGAACTTCATTGTTCATGGAATTTTAATGTGGACAATGCATGACCATCCCGAATTAAGCGAATGTTTAGGTATATGGTGAGTCAAATGGCTCTATAAAAATGCAAAAAAAAAAAAAATCAACGAGTTAGAAAAACTATGGGCAAGTTAGTGCAAGTTAGGCTTTGACTCACCGAGATTATAGAACAAGCCTCTGGGTCTACTATGCTCAGTGAAATAGTGGAGAGTCAGATGAATGACAGAAAAGTGGGTAAAAGACTGAGGGCGAGTCAAAAACCTATCAAAATGCAAGAAAAATCAAAGAAAATGCAAACAAAAATTCCATTTCAAATGTAGCTTAGCACCGTCTCCCTGGCAACGGCGCCAAAAAAAATGTTGGACCCTTTCCGTGCCTCCCTAATCGGCATGATCAAGAGGGCAAAGAAGGGGCTTGGATCTCCAATCGAGTGAGTATCGATGAAGTACGAGCTTCAATCCAATGGGAAAAGGGATAAACTACAAGCTAAAGATGGAATCTAAGCCTACCAAGGGTGTCAATCTTGGTGTTGGATCTAAAGGTAGAAGGGCTTAGATTTGGGTGTGAGTTTTCATAGGAATCTTCTAACGAAGTTAGTTACTAAAAGTTTGAACATGACTTCTTCTGTCATTATCGCTTATTCCGTTGCGCTTGATGCTTCGTTCACAGTCTTCGAATTATCGAATCGACATTCCTTCTTCCAACATCCAAAGATCCCTAGACAACAATAGAATGAATTTCAAGTAAGTATTACCTCTGATCTGGAAGCAAGAGGAAAGGTAGAATTGCAAGATATCCTCACCAACCTTACCAATGTAGAAAAATCAAAATCTACACTATGAATGAGATGCAAACTCTAATAGATCTTGATCAAACATCAATCAAAACACGAAATGAAGTTTTTTCACATGTGTGGATTCGAATATAGCATTTAATGAGCATTCTACACACAAAATTGCAAGATAGATGACCCAATATAGTGCACTAATGGATAGATGACCCAAAGAGAACCATGTATAAGCATGAAATGAGATAGGAGAGAGAGAAAGAGATCTTCTCTTCCCATGAGTTATATCCAAGCCTAATTTGAAACTTTGGTTTCCCTCCATAATGAAAAACTCTACTATTATTGTGACTAGATTCAATGTCTCTACTACTCAAATTGAATCTACCAAAAACTCGTGTTCTACACTTTGATTGGTAATCCAGAATTATGGTGGCCATCACTGTTTAAGAATACATTTGCTACTATAAAAACATGTGATGTCCCAACAAGGTCACTAGATGGGTCACACCCTTCCACCTCGTTTATGGTCAAGAGGCAGTAATGCGTGTTGAATTTTTAGTTCCTTCCTTGCGAGTCATGCAAGCTTTCTCTACTAATCTATGTGAGAAAGTTGTGATCGAACAAGAGGTACAAAACAGGCTATTTACGTTAGCACACAAGTAGTTAACAAACGTCGTCAAAAGTTGGCACAATCGTCACCTACGTAATAAAGATCTACATAAAGGTGATAAAGTGCTTATCTACACCTCAAAGAAGCACCCTGGAAAATTAAAATTCAAAATTGAAGGACCATAAGTAATCAATAAAATCTTCCCAAATGGAACAGTCCAGTTAGAAACACTTGACGGAGTACTCCTCGACACTGGTCAATGGCGGTCATCTAAGGTGGTACTACAAAGAGTTGTTTTTTGTTGACCCTATCTAAATACAATACTCTTCCTTGTGTATATATTCAGTTATGTTTTCTATTTTATTATTTTTGTGTTTCTTGACTGCTTGTGTTTGCTAATACTGCATTCTTTTTCTCATCATATTCTTTCATTGATGTCTTTTTTTTTTTTATCACCAAGAGTGTTACAGGTCAACATCTGATGGTCTAGCTTCCAAGGATAGATTTTACAACTTTTGTAGGTCCATCTTACTTCAACAAATCCGAGATCTCCTAATTTTGTTCATAGCTAAATCTGGTAATTGAGACAACATGTCCAACTGAGAACGTCCTCATGTTTAGACACTGTCTATTTTACTTTATGAAGTTTTCCAACAGAGTCCATTTGATAGAGCACTCAACCGAGCATTTACTTCAAATCTTGACCGAGCCGAGTGTTGCACCAACTGCCCAAGTGATCCTCAATGTCATCTCGACCGAGTCTCCAAGTTCGAACGAGTGATCCTCAATGTCGTCTCGACCGAAGCCGAGTCTGAAACCTCGACCGAGTCTTCAACATAAGATCTCGACCGAGCCGAGTCCAAGTCCCACATGACTTTGCTTTGATCTTGACTGACCCGAGTATTGAAACTTAACCAAGACTTCTGAATCAATCTCGACCGAGCCGCATACTATATCTCGATCGAGTCATTACACTTAAATTCTCGACCGAGTCAAGCTGAACCAAATTTTGACCAAGCCGATTTTTAAAAAAAATTCGACTGAGCCGAGTCAGTACCCAATGACTATGAAGTGACCAAAATCGACCTCATTTGCACCTTTCAAATTACTATCAAAAGTCTTATATGTTTCTAAACTCTCTAAAAATCTGTTATGACAGCATCTTTGACCATAAACTAGTTGAAAGGGTGTTTTATTTGTACTACTTTTGTAAGCGGTTCTGAATGCCCATAATGCTGCATGTAGTTTATGTTCCCAATTAGACCGACTCGCTTCAACTACTTTTGTCATAATAGTGCAGAGAATCTTATTGGAAGGTTCAGCTTGGCCATTCCCTCTCGGATAATATGGAGTACTAAATCTGTGTATAACAAAAAAATCTTCCAGTAAATACTTTATTGTTTGATTAACAAAGTGTGTACCCTAGTCACTGACAATCTCAATTGGACATCCAAATCTGATAATAATATGTTTATAGAGAAATTTGACATAGATTTCGCATCAGCAACTTTGACAGCTTTGGCTTCAACCCACTTGGTCATATAATCAGTTGCTACGATAATGTATTGGGCCTGAGATCCTCACGCGACAGGATGAATAGGACCCGCATAATCCAGTCCCCATTTTTCAAATGGCGCTTGCGATAAAACTTGATGTAAGGGTCCATAGTTCTGTCTAGTAGGCCGTCGTGCTCGCTGGCAAACATCACATGTCTGAATATTATTTTTTGCATCCTTATGAAACGTAGGCCACCAAAAACCTGATTGAAAAAGCTTGCAAACAATAATATCTATAGAAAAGTGTCCTCCGCCCATGCCATCATGTGAAAACATGATTAAATCTGATATTTCATGCGGTAAAACACATCTACATAGAATATTGTCTGATCCATGACGATACAATTGTCCTGTAATCAATTGATAAGGTTGAGCCTTATGAATCAATTATCTCTTCTGTACTTTTGTCAAAGATCCATTCGGTTGTCCTAGCATAAGGTATTCAACAATATCTGTTGCCCACTCAGGTACTGCCTCTACATAGAATATTGTAGCATCTGGTAATTCATCATCCACTTCTGTATTATCTGGTGTGGATTCAATTCGCGAAACGTGGTCAGCTAGATAATGTTGCTTCCCCTTACGAACCATAATTCAAAAGTCAAATTCAGTCAATAACAGTAACCATCTTGCAATACGCCCAGTATTCCATGTCTTGTTTACCAAGTAAAGTAACGGCTGGTGATCCGTTCAAGAAATTTTTGTAGATAATCTTTAAAAGCAAATTGCATTACTCTTTGGAATAAACTTGGTGCATTATAGAGTCCAAACGACATTACTTTGTAAGCATAGGTGTCCCATTCTGTTGCAAAAGCTGTTTTGTGACGATCTGCAGGTGCAATCTTGACCTAGTTGTAACCACTAAATCCATCTAGAAAACTATAGGCTTTTGCTCTAGCAAGGCGGTCCAAAATGCTTTCAATAAAAGGTAATGGAAAGTGATCCTTCCGCGTCACTTTGTTCAAGGCCTTGAGATTCACACAAATTCTCAAATTTTCATTCTTCTTAACAATGACAATTGGTGAAACTCATTCAGTATGTTCGATCTCATAAATGAAATCGGCATCAAGCAATATCTGAAGCTCTTTCTTTGTTAGATCCGCAACATTAAGAATTACAACGATAGAACTTTGTAACCTTTGGAACTGCATCAAATATTAAAGGTATGGTGTGTTCAATGACTGACATCGGCATACCCTTGAGATCTTTATAAGTCCATGCAAAGCAATCTTGATACTTAATAAGTAGCGTTCGGAGCACTTGAAACTATTTAGAATTAAGTTGTGATCCAACTTGTACAATCTTTTTTTTGCTCACTTTTCCAAACTGCTCCGACATAGAGTACTTCATTAGATTATTCAAATCCGGCACAAAAAAGTGGCTCGATGGACTTCTGGTTCAGCTTGAGTTAACTTTTGTGCTAATACTTCTTTTGCTTTTGGCACTCTATCCCAGCAAAATATTGATCTTACTAGACAAAATATTCATGAGCAGTTTTGTTTGCGGTGTTTTCGGTTTAGTCATCTTGAAGGGTTCTTCATGATGATGCAACTGAGCATTCATATCTGTACGTGAATTATTTGGTGGTTGCACTGGTGAAGAATGAACTTCGGCTGTTGCTCTAGCAACTTCAAGCTCCTCTTCCTCTTGCCATTGTTTAATCCATTGTCTCATATCCTGATATCTTCTCTTTTCTGCATGAAGATTTGGATAGACTCTAGATGTTGTTGGTATATCAGTTAATGGTATAGAATCAGCAGGTACTAGATCTGCTACAAGTTCTTTCTACTTCTGTGCTCTGGTAACCACCATCAAGGGTACACTTGGTTTATTCTAAGCTACTGGTCTTTGCTTGATTGTTATCAAATTTACAGGAGCTGTAGCCGGTGGTGGCTTTGGTCTTGCTAGACATTCCTTATAGAAATGCCCATAACCACAGTCACGACAGAATGGTACAAATTTGTCTTTATTTGGACATTCTGCAACTCTGTGATTTTCTCCACATGCAAAGCATCCAAGTGGTGATTTGGTCCAGTTTCTAGATGCTTGTTGTTGCGCGACAGCATAAATAGCATACCGTTCTGAAGATCCACCTTCATGATCATTGCTATAATTCCATTGCTTAGCACTTCTATAAGATTTTGGTTCCATCAAATTAGCAGGAGGAGCGGGGTGCTTTGGTGGGGAAGGTAAGGCTAATCGTTCCGGATATCCAAGAGCAAATTGACGAGGTCTAGCTGCCAGATTTCCTCCATAATGTGGTTCTCGATATCCCATCTGGGCATTTCGTTGCTGAATTATCCAAGGATTGAAGTTGTAAAGGGCAGTCTCATGATCAGGTGAATTACACAAATGGCATATATTGATTTCCATTCATTTTTTCAATTGATTTCATGTACAAATAGAACACCAGACATTTTTCCTGGTAGAAAAAATCTTTGCAAACTTCTCAAGTTCCTTGTTCGCTTGTCCATGGAAATCTTCCAATGCTTTGATCTTCTCATCAAATTGCGACTGCAACTTTTCCATCTGTTTTTGCTGGTTCTTCCCAAGTTTCTCGAAGTGATTGAGCATCATTTTTGCAGTAGCGTTGACATTCGTTGATGCAATGGTGGTGGATGTCGTAGCGGTCTGCCCTGCTGTATAAGGCAACATACTGACATTCGGCTCATCGTTTGAATTTTCATCCTCTTTCCGAATTGGATCATCCATAGCATTTTGCAAAATTGCGTACTAATTATGGCGTTCAGCTCACGTCTGATTCTTTTAGGTAAACCTGACAAAAACCACATAATCATGGCATTTTTGTTAATCAACTCAAGTTTGCACTTAGATCTGAGGTGTTTTACCCGTTCAATGTAATCTCGAACCATTTTCCGCTTTCCCATTTTAATTTTACTTAAAAGTAGGAAAGGGTCTTCCATAAACTTCCGAGGTTTGAACCGTGTGATAGGGCTCGTTTAACAGTCTCCCAATCTGTACGTTCAGTTTCATCTTGATTATAGTACCAATCATGTGCTGCGCCTGTTAAGGCCATAGGAAAAAGCTTAAGTTTTTTCTGGAAGAGGTAAAAGACATGGGAAGTTGTTCAAACTAGATGCTTGTGTTATTGCTAACCAAGTTGGATGTGTTGCAAGAGAGCAAAACCCCATTCAAGAGGTTTGGCATAAAAGGATGAGACACCTCAACTTCAAGTCATTGGAGGTAATGGCTAGAAAGAAGGTTGTAAGAGGTCTTCCAAGTTCCTTAATTGGCATCAATCATGTTTGTGAGTCTTGTGCTTTGTCTAAGTCACATAGACTACCTTATACTAGATCTACATCTAGATCTACAAAGCCTTTTCAACTTGTAAATTCGGATATTCATGGAATTACTACAATTAGCAATAGTGGAGCTAAGATGTATGTAACTTTCATTGATCATTTTAGTAGATTTTGTTGGATCTATCTACTAAAGATCAAATATGAACTGTATGATGTCTTTGTTAAGTTCAAATATGCAAGGGAGAACCAATTTTCCACAAGGATCAGGTGCTTAAGGAGTGACAATGGTGGGGAGTACATATCTACCAAGTTTAAGGCCTTTTGTGATGAGCATGGGATCAAGAGGGAGTATACAACACCAAGGACCACAAACAAAATGGAGTGGCTGAAAGGAAGAATAGGACTTTATGTAAAAGTGCTAAAACCATGAGGTTAAGTGCTAATCTTGATAAACCATTTTGGAATCAAGCTTTGTTGTGTGCCAATTTCTTGTGCAATAGGTGGCCGAGTGCCATTTTGGATGGAAGGACACCTTTTGAGATGCTATTCAAGAGGAGACAAAGTGTCAACTTTCTAAGAACTTTTAGATGCACATGCTATGTCAACATTACTCTTGATGATAGGACCAAGGAGGATCCATCTTCAAGGAAAGGTATTTTTGTTGTATATAGTGAGGTGAGTAAAGCCTACAAGGTATACATTCCTTCTACTAACAAAGTGATTATTAGTAGAGATGTCATTTTTTATGAGGGGAACATTTCAAAAGTGTCTTCAAGTACTATTGATGGTGATGTGGATGGATCTAACATTCTTGATGTTGATGTAAAGGATCCTACTTTAGATGGTGATGATGATGGACCTTCATTGAGTCAAAAGCCAAGGAGAATCAAGGGAAAGACAAGTACCTTCAAGGCTCACATATGATGAAAAGCATAAGCAATTAGTTTCTGGAAATCATTTTGCTTTTCTAACCTCTTTTGATGAACCTACAAGTGTAGATGAAGCAAGAAAAGAAGAGGAGTGGATCCAAGCAATGGATCTTGAGTATCAAGCTCTTATAAAGAATGGAACATGGAGATTGGTGGAGCTACCTAAGGACAAGAAAGCTATTGGATCCAAATGGATCTTCAAGGTGAAGGCAAACCAAGATGGATCTATCAGCAAGTACAAGGCAAGGTTAGTGGCAAAAGGATATGCTCAAGAACAAGGGATTGACAGAGAGCCCAATCATCTTTTGTGACAATCAATCAGCCCAAAGTTTGGCAATCAATCCTATCTTTCATGCTAGGAGCAAGCATATTGAGGTGCAATATCATTTTGTAAGGGAGCAAGTCATTGCAAAGGAGGTGGAGCTTCAACATGTGTCCTCAAGGGAATGTGTAACTGATATCTTCACCAAAGCATTGGGTAAGGACTTGTTCATGAAGCATAGGACTTCACTTGGAGTGTTATCAAAGTCCATGCTAAAACTAGTTGAAGAGGGAGTGTGAAAGAGTCAACTAGTTTGATTATATTTGCTATATTTTCATGTGTGGCATATTGAGGCCAACTTTGTTTTTAGACTTAGAGATTGACTTTTCAAAGTCAATTAGTCTAAATTTCATTTGAATAAACACTTTTAGAAAGTGTGGGAAAGTTAGAAGTCGAGTTTGAGTAGATTCAAATTTAAATGTTGGGTACATTGAATCTAGACCCAAAAATAATAAGGTTTACATTTTGGAGGGAAATCCAAGTGGCCAAATAGGGTTTGGACCTGTTATAAAAGGATGTAACTCATGGAGAAGCAGATCTTCTCTCTTCTCTATCTCATTTTATGCTTATACATGGTTCTCTTGGGTTCTACTATCCATTGGTGCACTATACTTGTGATATGTTACAATTCCATGTGTAGAATGATCTATATTTGCTATTTTCAGGTTCACACATGGAAAATATAGTAGCTTGCTGTAAATGTAAGGATAGCAATAGTACTTCATGTTTTGATTCATGTTTGATCAATTTCTATTAGAATTTCCATTCTATTTTGTGTGTAGATGCTGATTTTTCTACACTGGCAAGATTGGTTCGAAGTAGCTTGTTTTGTAACCAAAGATCTGAGTAGGTTTTGGATCTGAATTGATCCCAAATCTTTCACACAAATCGATACGAGGTATCGAATATCACTTCTGTGCGAGGCTAATGGTTGAGAAGAAAATTTAACACTACTAGATGCGCATATAATCGATATGTACAGTCAACTATTGCTTTTGTGCACGCGACACTACGAGAAAGGGTCGATGGGGTATAGAGGGCATGCACAGAAGTGTTATCACACAAAATTGTGGAAAAAAAAAGGAAAAATGGCCTCAGATTTTAGTTCTTAACGTTTTTCGCTCGCATGTGCAAAGAAAATTCGGCTCACATGTGCAAAAAAATTGGTTGGCCAAATGTGGCATTGACCATTGACTCGCACATGCTGAAAAATTCGACCAATGAAATGTTACCACGTGTCATTGACTCACACGTGTGGCCAGCCAGTAAGAATCTACCACATGTCATTGATCGTTTGACTGGCACATGTGGACTGTACGAGCAACTAGGATCATGACACATGTCACAGATGTAGCACGTGTGAATAGAAGAGTATGAAAGTCGACTATTTTTTGTATTTTTCATATACATGTACTCCTAGTAACATCTTCCACCATTTTCATGCAGTACAAAAAAGGATGTTTAGATGTAGCACCGTGAGAGATATTATACATGCATTTCAATGTTTTTAAATCACTTGCTAAGTGTGAGAAATTGCCAAAAATTGCCAGATATAGGTTTATCAAAACCATGTAGATTGTACATAGGTGGGTCCCACATGTGACTCCATGCCACATGTGTAGGCTACCCTAGATAGGTTAGAGAGAATCACCATTCGTCATCTTGAGGGAGTAGAATTTCTTCCTGAGATGTAGCTTGGAAGCTATATCTCGCACTTCGTATAGTGTGCTCAAGATGTCCCAGACTTTTTTCAATGTCTGAGCCTCGGATACATGGCCGATGTGGGTATCCGTGATGTTGAGGATGATCAGCACGAAAGCTTTTCCATCCTTCAACTTCCATCTAGCGATTGTCGCGACGTCCGCTTCGGGTTTCCCTTCTGCACCTGTAACAACGTCGTACAATTCTTTTGCCATTAGTACAGTTTCCCTTTTAAATTTCCACAGATGTTAATTGGCTCCATCAAGCTTGTCCATGATAGGACTGGCTTTCCCTTGGGAATCCATGTGGAAGAATTAGTCCCCTATAAAGCTTATTTTGTTTATAATGAGAAATGAAACCTCTTCTCTTAGTCTCTTCTTCACTTACTTAATCATCTGATCATCATCATCGTCTGAATGGTGTCCAAAATATGTATATATACATAATATTACAGGTGTGCAGATGTGAAAGTACAGAGTGGATGTGCTGTCTGTAGGAGATCGTGAGTGGCTACAATCGTTGTCCAATCTGTTAGCGCAACTGCATGGAGTGAGCGTAAAAATGGTGCGACGTCAGCCAGTGCTGAAGTGAACGTTGGTGATGATGCAAAAAGTGGGTCACTCTTACGAATGGCCTTAGGATAAGATTTACAGGGTGCCTTAGCTTTTAGGGCACCTTCGGCATTCTGTAGGATAGTGTCCCCTTTTCGCCTGTCACCATAACCTGTGTAAAAGCATAGTGTTCACGATTCTTTCGCCCTTTATTCGTCTGTGCAAATTTGCTTGTAAATATGCAGGCTGCGTGACAACATTAGTAAATATGCAACAAGAATGGAGGCAGATTAAAAATGGGATTTAGGAGAGTGGAAGGAGTAAATCCAACAACATGCAAGGTACCAATGAGAGAAAGATCAAGAGAAGGTGAGACCTGATTCCATTACAATGCCTAGTCAAATCCCCATAGGAGATCCAATAAACTTCATAACAAGAATTGCCATTTTAGTGCCTGCCCTGAACATGCTAATCTACCCGACGATAGTATCTCAAGTTAAAATACTTAACCATACTAGCTAATATATTGAAAAAGTAGTTAATACTACTTATAACTACATTGTTTCAGGTCACAATTTGATAGTAAGCATAGTAACCATATGTTTACTGTGATCCTATCACCTGATTACATTTGATAAGATTGATGGAACTTTGATTCTATAACTATTGACATAGATTTGGGAATTTGGTGCTTCACGAGGCAATCAATATAGAGACCAAGATCATGATTCTTCACAATGAGAAGCATGAAGCTGACATTTGGAAACCAACAAGATACGTGAAAAACTCATGGATTTTGCTACATCCATTCTCAAAAGTACAGCTCATAGACAGCAAATGATGTTAAGAACACTTAGTTTTTGCTTAGATCCAAAAGAGAACCAAGTACATAGTATAAAAGGTCGAGTTTCCCAATGAGCTCTCAAAAACTTTCTAAGTCATTACTATGAGAGATGGATTGTATGTACAAAAGCTCTTCCCCACCTCAAATTAGGTGCTATCCAGCATGCAATAAGGAAGATGATTGACCATTTTTGCCCTGAATTGTCAAACTTACCTAACAATAGAGTTTTGCCAAGTTGGTGGCTAGGTTGGTCATCCACCTCCATGATTCAAGGAATTTGGTCCTATAATCTAGGAATTATGGACAAAAAAACCTAACTAACCCTATGAATGATTGGATTTACTCCTTCTACTCTTCTAAATCCCATTTTTAATCTGCCTCCATTCTTGGTGCATATTTACTAACATTGTCACACATCCTGCATATTTACACGCAAATTTGCACAGACGAATAAAGGGCAAAAGAATCATGAACATTGTAATTTTCAACAGGTTATGGTGACAAGCGAAAAGAGGACACTATCCTACAGAATGCCGAAGGTGCCCTAAAAGCTAAGGCACCCTGTAAATCTTATCCTAAGGCCATTCGTAAGAGTGACTCACTTTTTGCATCATCACCAACGTTCACTTCAGTGACTGGCTGACGTTGCACCCCTTTTATGCTCACTCCATGCAGTTGCGCTAACAAATTGGACAACGATTGCAGCCACCCACGATCTCCTACAGACAACACATCCACTCTGTGCTTTCACATCTGCACACCTGTAATATTATGTATATATACATATTCTGGACACCATTCAGACGATGATGATGATCAGATGATCAAGTGAGTGAAGAAGAGACTAAGAGAAGAGGTCTCATTCCTCATTACAAACAAAATACGCTTTGTAGGGCATGCAGTTTTGTCCGCTATTGTATTGTGCTCTGCCGCATTATTAACTTGTATACATGATATACTTAATCTGATACAGCTCTTTGTTTTGCATTCAGATATGTGTTAATATTGCTATGCTTGTTCTTCATTTTGTTTGATCTTTCTAGCTGCTCTTTCTGGTAATAGACGATCAACTTTTAGTCTTGTCTTTCGCGAACAATTCGCGACTAATTATCAGTCGAGCACAGTCTAGCTCTTTGCGAATCATTCGTGATAGATAATTTGTCTTGCAATTCGCGACAAATTATTCATCTAGCACTTCATCCATTAAATGTTTGGCTACGTAATCTAGAATGACTGTGATTTCTATCACTAAAGTTCTTTTCATTCTGATAGGCGTAGTCATGCTTACAGAGAGAGTCAAATAATTCATTCCACTGCGCATGAACATTTTCTGTTCGAGTTTGCTTCTCGTTCATTTCTTGTTCGAGTTCATTTCTCGTTCGTGTTCGTCGTTTATTCTCCCCCTCTCTCCCAACACATGTACCACTTCCACCCACCTCTTTTTTGGAAGTTTTTCTTCTCTACCGTGAGGCTAGGATATTCCCCCGTATATAACAAACTAGTAGAATCCTTACTAGCTTCTCGAGGAGGTTCCACATTGGTTCTAGTGCATTCTACTTTTGGGCACAAATCACTATGTGAAGGGGTATTCTCATGTGATCCTCCTTGGATCCACAATTTACTAGCATAGAAGGCCCCAACTTTAGCATCTCTCTCCTTTTTGACAGGGCAGTCTAGCTACGTATGTCCATACTACATACTAGCAATCCTTGCAGAGCGACATGTAGTCTTGGCCTTGTCACTTGTTAAGACACTTGGCAATACGGTGATTGCCTGCACACCCAAACATTATTTGATAGATGTTCTAGTTATTAGTCCCCAAATTTGATTCGCATAGATAGGCACCAGTTCGTCCTCATACCCATCTATGTAATATATAGGTGCTTCATCGATAGGGAGTTATCATATCGTGTTTCAAAAATTTCAAGTTTGGGCATGGCTGCATTCATGCTAGCGGCTCGACTAGGAGGTTTGACTAATGTGTCTCACTATTCATTGACTAGTGGTGCAGCAAGGAGTGCAAGTCGTGGTTGAATACACATTCAAAAAATATCATCCTTTTTATCCTTAAGAAGAACTGGATCCCTCATGGTGATTTACTAGGTTTGATATGCCCCAACTTCAAAAACCTATCAAATTGTCTCATTATTTTATCTTCTTCTTTCAAAATGAGCTTTCATGGTGGTCAAAAGATTGGCTGAATTTTCAATATCAGATCTATCTTATGGTTTGTCGTCTGAACGAGAGGTAATCCGGGGAAGTTCACTTGGGAACATATCTTTGAACTATTGTTTCAACTTAATTAAAATCTGCTTTAAATCACATGATAATTCAAGAAGAATCACATTTATCTCATTACAAATTACATTCACATTATTGGAAATCAGAATGGATTTCATTGGTGCATGAAACAATTCAATATCAACCCTCAAAAAGTTTTATATTGTCCACTAGAATTCTTGAAGAACCATTCATATTCTAAAATAGCATCAATTCTATCTAAATTCATGACATGAAATCAATCTTCTCCTTGATGCCTTGCAAATCCAATTCCACGAATGAAACTTGAACATTCTACACTTTGTTATCAATTCTCATTGCCATGTGCACTTGATATGTGTGAACTTTCTTCACGATCAAAAATCTAAATCTTTGCACAACATATAATGTGATTCTCATGATACCTAACAGTATCATAAACGGAATTGATACACAGTAACCACAGAATGTGTGTGTGTGTGTGTGTGTGTGTATTTTAAAGAATACAAAATGATGACCAAAAGTCTAGATGCGATTCAAAAATTTTATAATTGCAATAGTTGCATTTAAACTTGGTTGCCATTATAACTCAGTAAAATTGAATTACGCTTTCTTCGAGTTATAAGCTTACTAGATGTTGGAAATTCTTTTTCCAAAACTCCTAATAGGAAATGGATTCACAATACTTGTAAATATACGACCCAACATATTGTCAAATCAAATTTACAGTAATTGTAAATCCATATTATTTGTGTTGGTTGTAGGTCTGATTTTCCACACTAGACCCGCCACAGAACATATTGACATAGATTAAATTCCTTGGTCATGCCTTAACCAAATAGGACGATATACCTATCGGTTAAAGGCTACATTACCATACATGTTGGGCCTAACACCAACTATACATGTTTGAAGACATAATTGGCCCGCAACTACGATTGTGGTTGCGGTTGGTAGTATGCTTATTGGTAGGCAACATTGCGAGTCACTCTCCCACCACCATCAAAGGGCTTAAGAGGTATTTAATGTAGTTGGATGCTTTGAGATCTTCCCACATGTGGTTGGTTTATTGTACTTAAGTTGGGCTCGCCCACCCATTTTCGATTCTCTAAGATCCCACACGTTGATAATACCAAGAACCATTGGATGTCCCTAGCCATGGATATTGGCAATGGTGAATGTTGTGAACCAAGTGTTTCATTTTATAGTAATGTAACATATACCCTTATTATGCTTTGTTTTTTAGCATCTTAAAAAAAAAATATTCATGTCTCTTTTTCCAAATGCCTTTGCTACGTTTTCCCCTCCTTAGGCTACATTTTTCAGCCATCGCCTCAGGCTCCACTTTACAACTGTCACATGACATCTTTAGAGTGGTCAATCATGGTCAAAGTGCGCATTACGTTTCATAAAATACATGTCAACCAAGTGTTTCGATGGGATATTCCATGGCCATAGCTCATTCCTCCGACCTCCTATGCTTTGGATGTGAATGGCTGTTTTTTAGCATCTTAAAAAGCAAAATATTCATGTCTCTTTTTCCAAATGCCTTTGTTGCGTTTTCCCCTCCTTAGGCTACGTTTTTCAGCCATCGCCTCAGGCTCCACTTTACGACTCTCACATGGCATCTTTAGAGTGGTCAATCATGGTCAAAGTGCTCATTATGTTTCATAAAATACATGTGAAAAAAGTCAAAGGCACCCATTACACAATGGATTCTGAACATTGTTTGGGAAAGCGGGCAAAGTCCAAGAATGGAACCGACAAATTTTGCCAAAACCTGGCATGTTAAAAAACTTGCAGGTTTTTTTAGGTCATAAAATAATGTATAACCGGCATGTATTGAGGGTCATTCTTGTGAAAAACCAAAAAAGTTTTTGAAATATAGGTTTTTGGAGGGGAACCCCAAAAAGGTTGATGGTGGATGATTGCTGAGTCAACAGATTGGTATTCATCTCATGAAATCTCTCTCACGCAATTTTACACAAGATTTTTGTAAAAATGTCAATGCATTGTCTACAAGAATCCTCCAGAATGTTCTGGCAAAATTTGACATGGTGTATACTAAACTTTTGTTTCTTATCTGGTTGAATCTTGACTGTGCTGTGCGGATCAAATGCAAGGGTATGGCATGCAGATTTTGGCTTCGGCAGCTGGCTAAGCATAGTAGAAGCCATCACTTTCAGACTAATAAATAATTCATAAGCTGTTTGTGGTTAGCTTTGATTTTCCTGGTAGCGTTTGTCTTTCCTTTGAAGCAGCAGAAAAAGCTGGGTGATAGAATGCACGTTCTTTCTAAAATGTCTGGAAAGTATTGGTCAAGGGAAAATTTTCTGACTAATTCCTGTTTATATTCATGTCCACTGCTTGTTTTAAATAAAGATGAGGACTGGATACGCGCAGTCACAAGCACAGTCACAGGTAAATGTTTCCGAAGCTTCCGACTGTTGACTAATTGAATGTATCAAGCTCCAAAGTATAATATAAGTTCCGTCTGTTGTGCCTTTTTGTAAGCATGGGTGTTCTCGTAGGTTCGCAAGTCTTTGTTTGCAAACCTACAAGCTTTTCTATGCTTTGCTATGATTCTGAAGAGCATTTCATGTCTACCACAGATTCCAGTGTAAGCCTTCTGTTCATCTTCACATCTTTGGTTGTAGTTTTTCAATTGCGGAACAAGAGCAAGAATGTGAGCCTATAGTCTGCCATATCTCTGAACGCATTGCCATAAAGTTTGCGGAGATTCAAACAGAGCGTGTTGAAGTTGAGGCAAGGGATTGTACAGCGAGTCTGAAGAAAGTTGCGTGACAAAGTGCACGTCTAAATCGCTTGGTGAAGGATGCAAATTTCCAACTTCTCTCATTCTCATGTCTGCTCCCTATTGGAAAAAATCAAGAATATATTAATATTATAAGTGCAGTCACAAGTGAATGTTTACGAAGCTCATGGTTCTTGAAGCTTGACCGAGCGAATCAAGCTCCAATGTTTACGAAGCTTGTGGTTCTTGAACAAGCGAATCAGGCTCCAATCTATAGGTAATATACGATGTTCAGGCTGACTTTTGTGCATGTGATGAATCAATATGCTCCTAAGCAGCAGTGTGCCTTGATAGGTTGTGAACGTCTCAATTTAAAATGCTTAGGCTGTTAGGAATTATACAGACTACATTGTAATCTCTTCACCTGTTCATGTATTTGCTGGCAATGGGGAATTATTGAGGATATTCATTATGGTTGCATACGTTCTTTCATAGCGATCATTAGCCAAAGTATCTGCCGCATATTGATCATAAGAACAACTATGGCACTGTGACTTATGTGATTTATAACAACCAGGCAACTGCTACTCACAGAATCTTTAGATCATGATGAAAAGATCTGTCGCACTGTGATGATCCAACGCCCAAACAGGTGTCAATCACAGAATCTTTAGAGGTACCAGTGCATAATCAGCTGCCCAAAAAATCTTGCTTCAGAGAAGCCACTTGCTCGCGCAAGGGGAAATAGGTTGGCCATGAAAGCTTTTGAAGCTTACATATATTCTGGTAATAGCTAAATTTTGGAGGGGATCAGTAGAACTTCATATTGATATCGAAAAATTATTTTGCAAGCGCGAATTCTTCTGCAGCATGGGGAACCTTCTTTGTGCGGATGGCTTTCAAAAGAGGTCAATTGTTATCATACTAGAGAACGGGGAGGCATTAGAATACAGCAGGAAAATGAGAGCAGCTGACATGATGATTTTCTATCCACATCACGTTCTGTGCAATGCCTCACTAATCTTGTCAAAGGGCAAGACCAAAGTATTGCCACCCCATGCGGTACTGCAGCATGGTAAAATTTATTTCCTGGTGCCTATTTCGAAGAATCATGACTCTGCCTTCTCTTTCTCCGTAGAGTCGGAGAGACATCCTTTGTTACAAGAAGAAGAAAGTTCTACTACAGAACTTCAGAAGGCAGGGAGTGTAAATTTTGCAATTCCCAGAGAATTTTGGGAACTGGTTGTGACAGAAAGCTCTAAGAAAAGGAAGACTGGTGCTGGCAGAAATCTTAAGCAGCCTCTTAAAACAAAGGTGAAGTCATGGTCGCCTGCTCTAGAAACCATCTCAGAGATTAAAGCCAGCAGATGACTAAAAATCTATGTTGAATGCTGATGTGCGCTAAAACATTTGTGTAGATGATATAATATGTGCAGTTTTCAGAGAAGTAGTCTCCAAATCTTAAAAGGAGATAATGATGACTAGCAAATCAAAGCTAGTCCAATTCTTGCTCATGCGCATTCAAATTTGCTTAAGTACTAATCTGTGTTTGTGTCAAGAGATTCAATAATGTGTAGCAATCTGGAAAATACCTTCTTGGAGTTCGAGAATGTCACGAAGTCACTGATGGACTACAAACTCCTAGTAACAATGTCAATGAAACGTTGTCGATGTGAATAAATGGAAGATCATCGAGTCAGTTAGCTCTGTTTCAGATCTGGAATAATGAGGAACCAGTGCGTTTGTGCTGCAAGTTTGTGGCTTAGCATAGAAATTGAAGCTGTTGAGTACATACTTTTGAGAGCTCATATGCTCTTGTCAACTTCTACAGTGGAATGATCTACATTTTGTCCAGGAAAACAGAGGGTTGCTTGGGATAAGCTCCCT